>BDUI01006773.1:0-35460 GCA_002335545.1 Apodemus speciosus
CTCAGTCAGATGCTGCTGGTAGAGCCTCTCAGAGGACAGCCATGCCAGACTCCTGACTGCAAGCACAATGTGGCATCAGATATAATATCTGTGTTTGATGCCTATGCATGAGTTGGACTACAAGTTGGGGCAATCTCTGGGGGGCCTTTCCATTACTCTCTGCTCCATTTATTACATTTCCTTTAGACAGTAATGATTCTGGGTCAAAAAGTTTGAGATGGGTGGGTGTCCTTATCCTTCTTCTGGGGGAATTTTTTGCCTACTGGTGATGGTCTTTAAAGGTTCCATTTCTCCACTCTTGGGCATTTTGGCTAAGATTATGTCCATTGGTCCTGAAAACCTCTCATTTCCCTTGTGACTGGACTTTCTAGCCCATCCCCATGCTGCTGCATATTTCTATTAATTATCCTGACTATCTGGGCTTCACACCTGTCTCTTCCCATATCTGATCCTGCCTAACAGTTTCCCTCCCCCTCTCCTCTCCCAATAAGWCCTCTCCCTCCCTCCACTTCCCATGATTATTTTGTTCCCTTTTCTAAGTGGGACTGAAGCATCCACATTTGGGCCTTCTTTTTTGTTAAGCTCCATATGGTCTGTGAGTTCTATCATGGGTATTCTGAAATTTTTGCTAATATCAACCTAAGAGTGAATATGTATCATGCATGTTCTTTTGGCTCTGGATAACCTCATACAGGATATTTTCTATTTCCATATATTTGCCTGAAAATTTCATGATGTCTTTATTTTTRCTAGCTGAGTGGTATTCCATTGTGTAAATGAACCTCATTTTCTACATCCATCGTTCTTTTTAGGGACACCTGGGTTGCTTCTAGCTTCTGGTTATTAAAAATAAGACTGTTATGAACATAGTGGAGCATATGTCATTGAGATATGTTAGAGCATCTTTTGTGTATATGCCCAGGAGTGGTATAGTTGGTTCTTCAGGTAGAACTATTTCTAATTTTCTGAGGAACCACCATTTCGATTTCCAGAGTGGTTTAACCAGTTTGCAATCACACTATAAATGGAATAATGTTCATCTTTTTCCACATCCTTGCCAGCATCTGCTGTTGTCTGAGTTTTTGATCTTGGCCATTCTGGTTTGTGCAAGATAGAATCTTAGGATCATTTTGATCTGTATTTCTCTGACGACTAAGTATGTTTAACATTTCTTTAAGTGCTTTTCGGCCAATTGAGATTTCTCAGTTGAGAATTCTCCGTTTTGCTCTGCAGCCCATTTTTCAATTGGGTTATTTGTTTTTTCTGGAGCATAACTTAAAATGACTCAAACTAAATCATTTTTAATAATGAACCACAACTGAGAATATACCCCCCATTAAATTGGCCTTGGAATAGCCTGTTGTGCATTTTCTGGATTTATGATTGATATGTGTGAGCTAAGCTTACTGGTAGCAGTGCCCTACCTTGATTGCTGATCCTGTGTGCTGTTAGAAGAAAAGGTTGAACAACCCATGAGAATCAAACCTGTAAGCAGTGTTCCTCCAAGGGCTCTGCTTCTGTTCCTGCTCCCAGATTCTTGACTGGAAGGTCTATCTTGACTTATGTATATTACAGGCTATAATCTGCATCATAAAATAAATCCTTACTGTCCCAATTTACTTWCGCAGCATAGGAGACAAGTTTATTCTGTCTCWCCAAACTTAGATTTCCCCTTCTATTGATGACATTTAAAGTATCAAAGCAAAGCCTGTACAATTATTCTGACCTTGYTTGCAAAAAAGCAAAAACATTAAAAGTGATTCTACTCTGTTAATATACAGGTTCACCACAAACTTTGTTTTATAAATCAAGAACAAGAAAAGGATCTTGTTCTTTATATGGTAAGAGCTAGTTTAGATTTTGAGATCAGAGATTTTGCTATCCCTTGATGGACAGAGTTTATTTGACTTGAAGTAAACAAACCAAATGAAGGTAAAAGGGAGAATGGAAGGTCCTGGGATGAGAGTGAAGAGAAATTATTCATTTAATTTTTGAACCACCAAAATTCCTCAATACTTTTGAATTATGAAGTTTAGTCACTTATTTCCCCTAGAAAAGAAGTAGGCCAAATTATGAGTCCCTTCCTAGGCTTTATTACATGGTTTCATCAGTCCCACTTCAGCACATTGTCTTAACAATAGGAATACACAGTTTTCCACTAGCATTGTTATATATATATATATATATATATATATATATATATATATATATTACCTTCACATAGCTGAAACATTTATATTTAATTTGGCCTATTTGTTTCCATTACAAATAACGCTGTTCTCTTCCATTGCCTAAGCAACATTAGGCAAATCATTACTTCATTTCTGTTATACTCTTCCACGCTTCTGTATATTTTTCTTTTTGAGGTTTGTTCCTTATCATTTAGGTTTATACAATTATTTGTTAAATATATTGAAGGTATAAATTCTCATTGTAGTCATATGTTCAGTGGACAGTCAGTATCTGGGTTTCAATCTGGGATATATAACATTATATAACATTACCTCAAACACCTRAAACAATTTTCAAAGAATTTAAGTACAGAAAAAGAACCTCAGGAAGCACATTTTTACTTAAACTGCATCATTTTTTCAAGTTTTACTGCATATTGTTAACATGAATATTTTGTTAATTGGTTTCACAACTTTTAGGATCCATTAGTATCTTCTTATGCTACACATCTTATTCAATGAGTTGGCTGGGAGACATAAATTTAATGCTTTAAGCTTGCCAAATAATAAACCATGTGTTCAGAATAATAATCCAGAATACGTGTGCATTGCTTTACTTTGCAGACCTGTTTAACTACAATCTGTGCCTCTGGGAATACTTGTGCTCCATCACTTGTATGGTAAATCCTTATTGAACATGATTTATATCACCTCCCAATAGCCAGTCAATTTTAAGAACAGGAGAGTTTGGAACACAAATAAAAGATATTACTTAGTACCTTTCACTACACTAAGGGGAAGTCATATTCCCTTGCACGTTAATAAATTTAGATGGGTTTCTTCACATATACTTTTCAGTTCTCATTCTTTAGAAAGCTTAATTCTCAAGTCCAATTATCTCCCTTTCTTTCAAAGTTTATACAAATGCTCTCCCAATATTTAACCGGATTTCAAAAATATTAATGTTTGTCATTTAAAGATAGAATACAAAAAAAAMCTCCAAAGATTCTTTTTTTATTATTTTATTGGATATTTTATTTATTTACATTTGATTTACTGTTCTTTTCTTTTTTATTTTTATCCATGGTATTGATCCCCAGGTGGGGCACTCTCTAGATGGCCTTTCCTTCAGCCTCTGCTCTACACTTTGTCTCTGTATTTCCTCCCAGGAGTATTTTGTTCCCCTTTGTAAGAAGGACCTAAGTATCTACACTTCGGACTTCCTTCTTCTTGAGCTTCATGTGGTCTGTGAATTATATCTTGGGTATTCCTAGTTTCTGGGCTAATATCCACTAATCAGTTAGTGCATACACTTTGTGGTTTTTTGAGATTGGGTTAACTCACTCAGGATGAAAATTTTTAGTTATATCCATTAGCCTAAGAATTTCATGGTGGAAATATCGCCCATGTTTATGGATTGGCAGGATTAATATAGTAAAATGGCCATCTTGCGGAAAGCAATCTACAGATTCAATGTAATCCAACATCAAAATTCCAACTGAATTCTACATAGAGTTAGACAGAGCAATTTTCAAATTCATTTGAAATAACAAAAAAGCCAGGACAGCAATAAAATAACTTCTCAGGGAATCAACATCCCTGTCCTCAAACTGTACTACAGAGCAATAGTGATAAAAACTGCATGGTATTGCTACAGAGACTAGCAGGAAGAAGGCTATTATCCAATATATACAAAAAACTCAGGAAGTTAGACTCCCAAATAACCATATTAAAAATGGGGTAAAGGGCTAAACGAAGAATTCTAAATGGAGGAATCTCAAATGGCCAAGAAACACATAAAGAAACTTTCAACATCCTTAGTCATCAGGGAAATGCAAATCAAAACAACACTGAAATTCCTCCTCACACCACCCAGAATGGCTAAGATAAAACCTCAGGTGAAAGCAGAAGCTGGCAGGCATGTGGAGAAAGAGCAACACTCCTCCATTGCTGGTGGGATTGCAAGCTAGTACAACCTCTCTGGAAATCGGTTTAGCAGTTCCTCAAACAATTGGACATAGTATTACATAGGACCCAGCTATATCACTCCTGGGCATATACCCAAAAGATGCTCCAGTGTGTAAAAAGGACACATGCTCCACTCTGTTCACAGAAGCCTTATTTATAATAGCCAGAAGCTGAAAGGAACCCAGATGTCCTTCAAGAGAGGAATGGATACTGAAAATATGKTATATTTACCAAATGGATTCTTATCGCTCCCTCCATTTGTAGAATAACACTCTATTTTATCTGAATGCCAACTAACAAATATATCCTAGTTTCTAAAGAGGGAAGAAAAATTAGGAAAATGAACTTGGCACCAAGGCATTGTACTTAACATGTCCCATTGACCTGCTTCTACAACACATCCTCCAATATATTTCCACTAACTCTGCCTCTTAAAAGCCCCCTTTTTATTCATTATACTTGAATCTAATTCTTTTACTGTTGAAATAGTCTTGGGAAAAAAAGAAATTAAATCTTTGTGTTTTCTATGTCATTCATTGTGTTTTTCACCATTTGTTTCCAAGCAAACTGATTTGCAYACATACTGAGGTGACAATATTGCACATGAGGCTGAGATCATCATTTTTCAAAAACAGAAAAGGATACACACAAAAAATATAAATACTTAATGAATAAAAAGTTTTGTAAAAGAAAAAAGAAAAAAGAAAAGAACAGTTTCCTGGTGCTATTTTCTTACTATTTGACCACTGCTTCCCAGGAGAGCTCCCCATGTTTGAAATTGGTCAGCAATCCCTGTGATTTTGTGTTTTGATTAATTATTTTACACTGAGTTTATTTTACTCATAACTAATACAATCATGGCTTTAAACATAAGTTATTTAGTTAATAAAGAAATCAAATATGTCTATTCAGACTGTTGAATGTGTTAACATTTCTTCAGATAGTGTGCGAAATGGACTGGAGTCATTGTGGAAATGTGAAACACATTTTATTAAGTGTTTCCTCCAACTGTCTGCTTTGTTGTGAGCACAAATATATTTTTTGAAAAGTCTGTCATCACCTCTAATTGTAATGTCTATAGCTTCATAGTGGTTTCTAACATACTGAGATTATAAAATTGACATTTTTTGGAAGTGTCATTTTAGTTTTCTATAAATGTTAACTCAGGGGTATGAATACATATGGGTTCTTTTTATACACATGAGTACATAAATATACATGTATTTCTAAAAGGGATAGTAGAATCATGGTTGAGGCACCTAGAACACCCATGAAAAATGGAGGCAGAGGTTAATATGGTATCTCTTGCAGGTTTATATGTTTACACCAAATAGGATAAATATTTCTGAAAGATGTGAGCATTCTCTAACTACAAAGGTGATTATAGGAAAAAAGCTAAATTAGACAATGAGCACATTAAAAAAAACAAGGATAAAATTACATGGTCATCCATCTTTGCAGAAAGGCAATAAACATGATAGTAAAAATGAGGAAAGTAGGGCTGGGGAGATGGGTATGCTGTTGAGATTATTGGAGGATCTTCCAGAGTATCCTGGTTTCATCCATGTACCCACATAATAACTCACAAGTTCCTGTAACTCCAATGTCAGGGCAGCTTATGTCTTCTTGTCTCTGCAAAACCCAAACATGCACGTGGTACACACACACACACATGTGTATATATATATATACACAGAAAACATATACTCATAAAAATGTTTTTTTTTAATTAAGGAAATTGTTAGAAATCAGGATCATTCATTTTATTTTGTTTGTAGAAATATAGCTGGACCTTGAATTTATCTGTTGTATCTATTGTCTATAAGGTGTTCGTGCATGAAGTGTGTCACTTGTTACATAAAAAGAATTTAGTTTTGTAGAGTTCAATTATTATTATTATTATTTACTATTTCTACTCTTAATTATTGTAGCAAGAATTTAAGAGTGAAGGAGGGATTTACAGAAGAAAGATGAATGAGATAAAGAAGGGGAAGAGGAGAAGGGGAAGGAGGCACAGAGGGAGGAGGAAAGTACACAAAACTCCTCTAAACAAGGAATTCTGGAAAGCAGAGTATCACTGAACTGTTAGCCTTCAGGCTCTTTGAAGGACTAAAATCAGAGATGAGGGAGAGGAAGTGAACCTACGACTTCAGTTGTCCTGATAATATGGCCATGCCTCCTTTTTGTTTTAGTCAGTTTTTTCTTACACAAGAAAAATGAAAATGAAAGAAAAGAAAACCTAGGTGAATATCTCATTCAGGAGAAAGGTAAGTAAGGACAAAGCAATTGGAGACATTCATTGACATTCTGACTTTGGAAGGCTGTTATTGGATCTAAGGCTTTGTTACCTTGCTATACATGGACAGTTTCTTCTTTTCTTCTTTTCTTTTTTGTTGTTTTTTTCATTTTTTTCTTTCTTTTTTCCAAGAGGGTTTCTCTGTCTATCCCTGACTGTTCTATAAGTCACTGTGTAGACCAGGCTGGACTTGAACTCAGAAATCCACCTGCCTCTGCCTTCCAAGCCCTGGGATTAAAGGTTTGCACCATCACTGCCTGGTGCATGGCCACTTGCTATCTTCTGTTTTCCCCTCTCAATAAGTGACCCTAACGCCTAGCATAACTGTCTCGAGAGAGGCTTCATCCATCAGTAGGAGGAGACAGATGCAGATTCAGAGACCCACAGTCAGCCATCAGGAAACGATATTGGGGAGTCTTGTGGAAGAGTAGGGTTAGAATTGGGCAAACCAATGCAGAAAAGTGCACCTCAAGAAGACCAACAGAATCAACTAACTTGGGAGAATGGGGCACACAGGAACTGGGCTGCCAACCAGGGAGCATACAGGGTCTAGACCTAGGCCACACACATATTTGTAGCAGATGTGCAGCTTTGTCTTCCTGTGGGTCCCTTAATAAGTGGAGCAGAGTCCGTCTTCACCTCTCTTCCCTGCCACTGGATCCCCTTTCCTCTACCTACACTGCCTGGTTGGGACTCAGTGGGAGAAGATGTGCTTAGTCCTGCTAGGACTCATTGTCCTAAGGTTGGGTGGTACCCAAGGAAAGTTCTCTCTTGTTTGACAAGGAGATGATAGGGCAATAGGTGGAGGGATTTATAAGAGTGGGACTGGGAGGAAAGGAGGGAGGAAGGCTGTGATTGGGATATTAAGTGAATAAATAAATATATTAATGGAAAACAAATGATAAAGTTTTTTTAAGAACAAGAAAGTGCTAGTGTCCCAGAAATTTGGGGCATTTCTCTCCCCATCCATGTCAATACCAAAATCATTTTTGTCCCATGGATAAAGTTATCCATCAGCACTCTCATCTCTAAACTGCCTGTTCCATTTCTTTGCTATTCTTGGGAAATATTTACCAACATCACATTTTTGAAGCCTTTTGTATAAAAARAAAGCTATTGTATTTTTAGACAGTAAATTTCTTTCAATAAGTTTCAAATTGTCTGAGGTTTCTGTCTTTTCAATTTAAACCATTTTGATGTATTTATTTATCTAGTTCGTGTGTGTGTGTGTGTGTGTGTGTGTGTGAGTGACTGAGTGAGTGTGAGTGTGTGTGTGTGTGTGTCTTAATGGTCTAATTATTATTTTGCTTTTTCCTTGTGAATATCCAGTTTTCTAATACTATAAACTAATGAGATTATCAACTTGCTATCATATATATTCGGCCCTAGGTTAATTTGCTTATTTCTATATTATCTACTATTTTACTCTTCTATGTATGTTTTCATCCCCAAATAATACTGTTTTCTTTATTACAAGTTTGTTAACATATTATGAAATAAAGTAATGTTAAGCCTTTATTTTTATTCAAAATCTCTCTATTGGAAATTTTTTTGTTTTTCTGCTGATGCAGCTAGATATAATATAAAATTGATTATTTTATGGAGGTTGAAGAATGATGAAACACAACAGGTTTATCACAGCACATTACCATTGGTCCCCTGGGAATAGTGACAGCAAAAACTCACCATTGAAGGTGGATCAATGTGGTCAAAAATGATAACTACAAAGAAACCTCAGCTGCACTGTGACAACTTTTCCTATACTATTAGCTTAATAGTTTCCAGAATTTTCCCCCATGACTGTTGACATAATATATCTGAAAATTTCTTATAAAGACTAAAAGAGAGCAGCTTCTACTCATGTTAAGTCCTCAGTCACCATGGAATTTCTTGTTTGGGCTCATTAATAAATATGCACATAATGAAAGTTTGCCAACCAGATGTATTATTCTAAATCCTGAGGGTCAGAGCTTACCCACAGAAATACCCAGCACTACCGGCCGTGGTGGCACACGCCTGTAATCCCAGCACTTGGGAGACAGAGGCAGGCGGATTTCTGAGTTCGAGGCCAGCCTGGTCTACARAGTGAGTTCCAGGACAGCCAGGACTACACACAGAAACCCTGTCTTGAAAAACCAAAAAAAGAAAAAAGAAAAAGAAAAAGAAATGCCCAGCACTTGAGTGTGCATATTTTTTTAAATCTTTCTTCCATTTCCTAACTTGCCTTGCTCTAAATTATTGTAACAGTGACAAGATTCTTAAAGTTAAATATAGGTTCTCCCTCTGTCATGGAACCTCCTTTGACACTCACTCATGTAAGCATTAAAATTTAACAAACAATTAACAACAATACAGGAATCAGGGGCTGAAGAGGTGGCCTTGAGATTAAAAGTGTGCATTGATCTTAAAGAAGACATAAGTTCAATTCCAATTACCCATACTGGGTATCACATCACTGCCAGGGTCTCCAGCTCTAGGACATTTGATGCCTTCTSTCATCTGTGGATGTTTSTATACACATGCAGATAGTCACACATAGGCACAAACACACATAAGTTAAAGTTAATCTTTATACAAAATGGTTTTAGAAAAGGCAGACATCATATAGACCACTTTAAAAGTAATCATGTGAATTGAGTAGCTATTTCTGCAAAGTCAATGTGATAATGAACCAAAGGCATATGAAAAGGCTTTCAATATTACTAACTTAATAAACACAAAGTACAATTAAATGGCTTCATCTCATATTAGTATGACTATTGGTAAAATAAAGAATAACAGGTATTAGTGGCTATGTAGAGAAAAGTAAATATTATGTAATGATGTTTGTGGGAATACAAGTTTAATAAACCACTATTGAAAGCAGTATAGCTATTCCTCCAAAATTGAAAATAGAATATGATCCAAGACTACAGTGATACATTGTTGAAATAAATATGATTTCTGACAGTTAATCCTGAGTTATTGCTAATTCTATGTTCCATGCTGGCTGCTCTGGACCCAGAGGGCTACCCAAGTGGGCCACGCTCTCCCAGCTCCTTCACATCGCAAACATGCCGCTCTGCCTTGTACTCTTCTCAGGCACGATATCTCTCATTGCTTCTGCTCCACATTCTCACAGAACGGCAGATTTTCTCCTTCCTTCTCTCCTAAGTATTAACTCAGGATTAGCCTCATGGAAGTTAGTCAGTGACCCAGCTATTGTGTTGTTTAAGGCATATTAAAATATAAGGGCCGTGTGTGTGTTTTCATCCAGGAACATTCAGCGAACCCAGTGGCAGGATTTCATAATATTTATTTCAACAATATATTACTGCTGCTGAGTGTACATTGAAAAGTAATAACATTATTACATGAAATAATTTATGTAAATTAATTGATTTATAAAGTCAAAGCTAGAAAATAAATCAAATGTTCACAGAAAAACTCATTACATTGATTGATGTATATATATATTACAATATTTCACTTAAAAATGAAGAGAATTCTCTAACTTATGGATGACTTTGAAATATAACAGAAGCTGAAAGAAACTGCACATACACATACACAGAGACACACACAGACACAGACACATACAGACACACAGAAACACACATACACACAGGCAGAGAATGCATATTGCAGCATACCATTTATGCTAAGTTCTCAAATATCAAATTCATCATACAGTCAAAGATTAGATTGATAGGCTACAAAGACTTTGTTTAGTTATGCAAGATTAATCCATCATTGAGTTCCAGCATAGTATGCTACTTATATATAAACAAACTTACTTTTAAAATTTTAGTAAGAAGGTACACATCAAAGACTGGAAAATATATTAACTATGATAATGATTAAAATGGAGATAGCTTTTGGAAGTGGTATTGGTTTTGGTGATGGAATCTTGGGTGCATACATATGTAATATATAGTTGTATGGCCAATAATTTGTGCATTGTGCATGTTAATCATAAATCAATAAACAATCTAAAAATGAGAGTAGTTATAAAGAAGACATTTTCATTGACAGAATTATTAGAAAGGTTAAAAACTAGAATCAGGAAAATAAGTCCAATTTCAAAAAAATAAATGTTTTATATATCACATTGGAAAACAAATAGAAATATGCTTAATAATATGAAGCCTGAATAACACAAGCTGTCAGAAGTAGAAATGGACAATAGGTTTATAGACTAAAACATTGTACTATTTATTAATTTAAAATATGCAAATCTTTTGACCCAGTAATTTATTTTACCATCATGTAAATTAAAAGTATAAAATAATATTGTAACAAACATACTTAGTGATTAAAACAAAACAAGGCATTTGTTATCTACGAAGCCATAAGATGTTTTCACCATAAATATAGAAATGTTAGGTAAAGGCTGATAGAAGCTGGTTCCCCTGTTTTCTTCTAATAAGTGTGTTCATTTGAATCTTCAAATTTAGATAGCAAATCATACTTCTCAGACAATTGCAAAACAAATATCTCTGAAGGAATCTTATTCTACTTTATTCATTTATGAAAACGTGAAATATTCAGAGTTGTTTAAAGGACATATTGAACCAAGAATATATAAACAATGTTAGAAAATGAGCACTGGATTAAACACAAGGTTGATTTACACACCATGTTATAAGTTTCTTAGATCTCTCAATTATAGTACAGAGAAATTATTTGTATGTATATGAGCCAAAATATCTGCTGTTAACCTTGGATCTGAAGCCTTAATAAGTAGTCAATTACAAGCTCAATTAAGTACATTGCTTTGAAACTAACTGGCAACATTTGGCCCTCACTAGCAGTTAAGAAACGCCCTTACCGTGCTTGCTTTTATTCATAAGCTTTAGTAGACTTTGCTAAAAATATGGACTATGTTCAAAATTTGCAGAAATCATGTTTGCAAAACTCTGAAAATTTGTGTCTACTCATTATTTTTTCCACCATCATCCAATATTTCTCTTAAAGATTAGGATTTAAATTCCATGAGGGTTAAAATCATGTTAAGTCTTCTAAAAATAAACAATTTTCATTCTCAGATTTAAGGAACAGATTCTTTCTTGATTCTGAAATGAAATTCTGAATATGTCTGATGTTTATTACAATGCCAAGTGCATTGTTGGTACTCAGTATGCTTGTGTGAACAAAATGCTTAGGCCTCGGGGAAATGAATAGATCTAGTTAGTATGGCAGACCACACACAACTTCAAGGATCCTTTCTCCATAAGCTAAGTGCTCTGTAAATAAATTGAAGCAGGGAATAAATTAAGGAATGAATTAATTTTATTGTTGAATGTATTAAAATACGTGCTACAGGGAGAATAGATAAAAGAATTTAGCTGAATTACTAATATTTAAGTTTAAGGGAAAAAGTGTTGAGTCAGAAGGAAATATGTAGGTACAGGGTTAAGGAAAACTCTCTCATAACGATTTCTAACATGATCTCCAGATAAAACAAATGGTCTACGAAGGAAAGGATTTAAACAAAGCCTGAGTAGTGTGTAAAATCCTTCCCTTCTTACTGATATTCTGAAAATTCAATTTTTATAAAAAAATATTACCAAAATTTTGTAAAAAGCAGAAGGAACTTTCTATTCAGCTTACTGAAGAAAAAAAGTCTCATTCAGCTCAAATTTGTAAGCTTTACTTACCACAACAATCTTTTTGTTCTCAAGTTCATATTTCTTTGTCATTGCTTTTTGTAATTAAAGTGTCATCTGCTACTTGCTATTTCTAGAGGAGASATAGGAAGATATCAGATAATACAAATGATGATGGAGAGATGATCGGACTACCTTTTCTTTTCCCTCACTGTCTCCGCAAATTCAAGAATGAAAACTTTCTTTCCTGAGTCTTGCATACTTTCTGTAATTTGGGAAAAGTTGGGAGATAATGAAGATGTATCCTCAGTAAATTTATAGTTGATTATTAAATGTAAATTTACAAAAATGATCTTTCTCTTCTCTATCAGCCATTGTCTGCTCCAGGCTTGATTATTATGCTTATGTTCCCTCTATCTTGTGAATGTCCTCATTTAATAAACATAATTAGGCGGCCCCTGTTCCTTCCAAATCATATCATGGAAGGTGAAGAGAGCCTAGTGAGCACATAACAGAAATGTTTATAATTTGGCATTGCTTACATTGAAATCAAAAAGTGTTCTTTCTCCTTAAAAATGCTGTTTTGAATACCCTATCACCTTCCATCAGTTATTTGAATCATTTGTCTTTGTTGTTTTGAAACAGGTTCTGGCTATGTGGCCAAGGATAACATGCAGCATCAGTATCTCACATGGCCACACTGTGCTCAGACCTCCAAATGCACTGGTTGTCCCTTCTGAGCATTGCTGTCCAAGACGGTTTAACGCCATTAATACCTTGTCTGGCTAGCTTCTTACCCATCAAACACAATTATAGCAGTTACATACTTGTTGCTTCTACCTTAAAAAAGCAACTTGAGGATGGAATGTTTTATTCTGGCTGTCATTTTGAGGGTATAGTTTGTCATGGTAGGGAGTTAAAGACTGATTGAGATTTCAGGTCTATGCCATCTACACCAGGAAGCATAGAGACAGATGAAAACTAATGTTCAGCTCCTTTGCTTGTTATTTAGTCCAGGGAAACTATCTATGTGATCCATATTTATAGTAGCTCTTGCCACCTGAATTAACCTTATTTAGAAGCTCTCTTGTGGGGAAGTTCCATGGTGTATTTCCGTAGTGATTCTAAATTGTGTATAGTGTGTAACATAAACTGTACTTTTGGACATTATTGCAAATGGAAACAATGCAAACTCATATAGGGTATTCACATAGAAATCCCAAGAAACCAGGTACCCCTATTCATTAAGTAAAGCTTCTTGAAGTCATCCCACCTCACTTGACTTAGTAGCTGGTAGCCACAATTTCTTCTAACTTAGAAGGGTGGGTCCACTTGAGTATCTAAGTTTAAAACACTTTTCTGCCCAGTGGAGATGGCGTTTAAAGATATAGATTAGTAAAACTAATTTTAGGGAATGAAAATACCTCTATGTGAATTAAAATGTCACTAAATCCAACACCTCTACATAAGTGTTATCCAATACCTCTACAGTTAAGTTTTTCTGCAGGCACATAATGCAGCTTATAAACACATGTACACACACACACACACACACACACACACACACACATACACACACACACATGCACACAGGGAAACATTCATATTGAAGATAAGTAACAAATGATAGAAAAACAATAAGTGGATTGATAGATAATAGATATATGGATAGATTGTTAGAGAGAGAGAGGAAGAGAGACAGACAGACAGACAGACAGACAGACAGACAGACAGAGACAGACAATTGTTAAAAGTTCCAGACATTCTGCAATTCTACCTGAATTTTCGTCATCAGGTTGTTTTCCCCATGGTATTTAAGGTACTCTGTAGTTCTATTGAGCTCCCTAAAGATTGTTGCCATGAGCAACTGCACTGTTGGCTAGATAGTTCATGTTGTTCATCCAGAAAACATTGGCCACATGGATATGACTTCAGAAGATAGAGCTTTCATTTACTAAGGCCCAAGAATTGCTCAGCTTGAAAAAAGCAATATTCCTTTGAAGCTGCAATTTTGAAATGACTTAAAAATGTAGGCTATCTCCAGGGAGAATAAACTCTTTTATACTCACATACAACATCCACAAAATGCAGGTCTACCTTTATGAAAACTCTTAAAAATATTCCAGTTCATATAACAAATTATAATTATGGCTAGAGAAAGTCAAGTTTGAAAATATCAGGGAATAAATGTTTATACTTGGAATGTATTAAACAACTTATATCACAGAGCTACAGTCTAGTAAGGTGGACATAAAATGATATTTGTCATACAAATTTTACTCAAAATTATTAAATAATATGTGGTGCATGACACTGATATTGATCATGGAACTTAATTAGAACTTCTGTACAAAGTTCAGCTCTCAAACGCTGAATCAAGATAATGGCTAATTAAAAGGCTTGTCTATATGAAACAATGTTATATTTTAATATATTCAAACAATATGAGGATCTTAGTGGAACTTTATTAAACATGCTAATTTTAATAAATTTTATGTTAATAGGTTCCAACCTGCATTTGGTAACCTGAATACTTAACAATTAATCTAGATCATACATTTTATGAAGAATAATTAGCAAGTGATAGTGATTTCATGACACTTGCACAATTATGAGGTGAACACATGTCAAAAGGTTAATTTTGTAATGAATGAGAAAGGCATTGTTGAAATTCAAAGTAAAATCCCAAGAAAGACATACAATTTATCAAGATTTTCTTAAAACTCTCCATTGTCAGGTCTTCAATAATTTATGTTTTACATAATACAATTAATAGACTTTATAAGCAGAATTCTTTTTCATTGTTTCTGTTATAGTATACATCTGGAAAATAGATTCCAGACAATAATCTATAAAACCCACATTGTGTTTGCCAAATTTACAGTCAAATACCTTCCAGACCTTAAGTAAAGCCTAAAGTTACTCTATTCTGAGTAATGCTTTATTTATCAGCATTATCAATCTCTCTGCTTTACTGCTTATGTATCTCATATAAGGGAAATGGAATTCATTTACAAATATTGGAAAATTAATTCTCCTATGTATTTCCATTAGTTTCATGTTGTTTAGTAATGAATCTCATATAAAATAATAGGGTAAGCTGCCCCATACATCTGTGACTGTGTTAAATTTTGAATGAAAGGGAATATTATGAGTGTTTAAAACACTGATAGATTAGTACAAACACAACTGTATGTTCTTCACACTAGGAATAACAAATCAATATATTGAAAACTAGAGACTTAAAATAGTATTTTTTCACAGCAAAATGCCGGTATTTTAAATATTCTAAAATGTGCTAGTGTTGTAGATTTTGAAAAAATGTTTTAAGTTGATGAAGATATATAAATAACAATGTAAATTTTAAAAATTATGTAATGTTCCTCTGACAAATTTTGTCTCTTGAAGAGAGGCAAAATCTGAGCAGTAGGAGTTCCTAATGCTTCTCCATTTCCCCTGAGAAATCACCTAATAAGAACACTCTGAAAAGATAACCAACATCTCTGAATGAAAAAGGAAGTGATATCAAATCATTAAACCAGTGAGGAAAAAGTAATAACAATACCAAAAGAGGTTCAGAATTAAATGAGTCAAAAGTAAAATCCATCTTTCTGTCTTCTGATCATTGCTATGCGGTTGGCAGAGCAATATGTGCAATGACGGTGCCCCCTAGTGTTCAGAAGCTAAAGCGGCTTTTTTTCTGAGATAATTTATAAAGACAGAAAAAAAAAAAGGACAACTAAACAAACAAACAAACAAACAAAAAAAACACAGTTTAAGGGACAACTGTCAAAAAAAGGTGTGTAAAGCAGGAAAAGGCATCTGCAAACAACAATATAACTAAGCAGAAGGAACATTTCTCCTAGTTCTTTCTTCCTATCTTCCTTCTTACCAAATTCCACTGGCTGATTTTACAGAAGGGGCCTAATACAGGTATGTATTTTTGTTTTCTTTGGTTTTGATTTCTACCAGTAGTGACAATACTTTACCACTTGAGTCCAGGTTTTGGCAGTATTCAATCTGAAGTCTGAAATATTTGGTGTGATATAAAAGGAGGTTGGAGATACAAATTTCTTTCCTATCAGTCTCCTCTTGCTAAATAAACTCTATTTTTTTTGGTTTGATTTCATTTTAAATTTCCCTGATGTACGTTCATTATAGAGTTTTATGAACTTATTGTCTATCTCAATACTAATCTTTATTACCATCATTGAGAATCAATTTCTAGCACATAACCCACTTTCGTAGCGACCTCCTGGTACACAAACACATCACTATGTAGGTTGCGGAGATAAACCTTAGCTAGTAGGAATAATCTTGATATTTAATAACAATGCAAATATCACACCACATCTTACTTTCTACTCTCCCAAGTAGGAGTGCCTTCAGGCTTTCTTTAGAAAACACTGGGATTATATTTTGGATTTAAATTACAATTTACCTTTGAGGTTCATGAATTTTATGCATATGTGAAGGCATGATCACCCACCTCATGCCACTCACTCTTCTTAATAATTGGCATTTTATGTTGGTATTTTCTTTCCCCTAATTTCAACAAGGGTATTTCAACAAGGAGCTATGACAAAACAAATAAGCTACAGTTCTTTTTTAATTATAATGCTATTTTCGCTGTCTCTCAATCAGGTGACAACCTGCCATTGAAATTAATAATTAATATTTGAACATAAGAGACTATTTAAAGCAGTTTGTTTTATATCATAATAAACAAAATAAACAAATCATAGAATAATTCCCATGACTTTGAATCTTTTTTTTTTTTTACAAAATGATTATAAAATCTTAACCTAAGGCATATGAGATTGCCTAAAGGTCTGAACAGAGTAACAAAGTTAATGTTTTCGACACATTGTTTTAATGATATGCATTTCTATTGATTTACTAAATTCAGAAATTGGTGGATTTAAAAATATAGTGTGTTTGTTTGTCTGCATGTTTGTATGTGTCTGTGTGTATGGACATACCTTCATGGATGTGAGCATGATGTGGAGGCTGTAGAAAAACTCTAGTGAAGTTCTCAGGAGCCATCACATTAGATTTTTGAGACATAGTCAGTCTTCGGTCTGGAACTCCTTGGTTAGCTTAGGCTGTCAATTTAGTCTTAGTGATCTTCATATCTCCACCCCTCTAAAATTGCTATAGAAAGTACAAGGATTATACAGCAGGCTTATCAGAATTAAAATATCCTAGGCAGACTTTTTTTTTAAGTGTCAGAAAGTAATGAAAAGAAACCCCCAATAATCTGAGACAGTAAATAACTCCAAAGTCTCAAGACACACCCTGAAAACTGAAAGATCCAAAAGTCTTTCCCTATCCCTAGGTATACAAGCCATTGGAGTGCTGAGGATGTCCACTGACCTGACTTACTGCCTGGAAATTCATAGAGCTCCAGACATTCAGCACTCACATATTGTGCTGGGATACTGTTTCATTGATGCAGCTGTCTTTGTGCCACTGATACTGGGTAACTAACTCCAATAAACTCATTCATTCATCAAGTTGGACTTTAGTGTCCAATGGTTCTGTTCTCACTTCTCTATTTGGAGTGAATGAATGTCTGTTCTTGTCTCCTTAGGAATAGTATCTCAAAGATACACATAACCCTGTCTCTCTGGTCTTCCTGATTTTGTTTGTTTGCATGTTTTATTTTGTTGTTCTGGATTTTGTTGATATTATTCATTTGTGGTTTCATTTTGTTATTGCTTTGCTTTATTTTTACTGAGCTCTGGTGAATAAACTGTAATGTTCATGCTTGTTATGCAAACATACTTCTGAGCTCCCATACCAGTTCTTTTAAAATATTTTGTTGCCTGTATATTATTGTATTTTGTTCCAATTCATCTCACCTGTATATCCTTTGTATCCTTTCTATTATTCTGCTTCTTACTGTCTTTAACTTTCATATCATATGTGTGACATACCTGTATGTATATGCAAGTATATAGATGGTATATACATGATATAACTATTGTTTATATATGCATACACAAGATACATATGACATGCATGTGTGATCCAAGTACATGCATGTTTAGATATGCACTGTGTACGTATATATGCACATGTATGCATATATAAGTTATATATATGACATACATTTATGTATGGGTGAATATACAAATTACATAAATGACATACTTTGTGTATATACTGGAATGTATATGATATATATATATACACACACATATATGTGTGTGTGTAATAAATATGCACATGCATATTTGTAAGAGAGAGAAAAAGAGAGGTGGGGGAAAGTTTGGAGTTTGGTTAGGCAGAGTGAAGGAGATTTCTTTAATCACCTTTGCACACTATCAATGTTTTAGTATCACTTCTCTTGACAAAAATTAATACATTTTAATTTCATCTTCTAATATGACAATTATTAATACATATGTGCTGGGTAGTGTTTCTTAACTAGACATGAACTAAGCATGAACATTCAGGTGTCTAAACGTATATACAGTGTATATTAAAGCCAACGAGCTTTAACATAGATTTTAAATTCTCTATTTTGTATCACAGTATTTAAGAAGCAAAGTAGGCAGCCATATTTATAATAGCCAGAAACTGGAAAGAACCCAGATGTCCCTCAATGGAGGAATGGATACAAAAAATGTGGTATATATACACAATGGATATATTCAGCAATTAGAAACAATGAATTCATGAAATTCTTAGAGAAATGGATGGAACTGGAGAGTATCATACTAAGTGAAGTAACCCAGTCTCAAAAGAATACCCATGGTATGCACTCACTGATAAGTGTAGATATTAGCCTAGAATCTTGGAACACCAAACACAATCCACATACCAGTTGATGTCCAACAAGAAGGAAAGAGTGGAGTCTGGTTCTGGAAAGGCCCAAATGCATCAGTGTAGGGGAATACCAGAACTGGGAAGTGGGAAGGGGTAGATGGGGGAACAGGGGAAGTAAAAAGGACATGTGGGTCATTTGGGGGGCGGGGAATGCAGAAATGGGAAATGAAATGTAAATAAAGAATATATCCAAGAAAAAAAAGAAAAAAAAAAGAAGCAAAGTAGGTACTTCAGGTCTTAGCTTTTCTTTGTAAACACAATATATCTGTGTTATTAGCTTAGTTATGTTTTCATTGCTGTGATGAAGGCCACAATGAAGAGCAACTGGGGAAAGAAAGAGTTAATTTTAGTTTTCAACTTTAAGGGTCATAACCATCATCAGAGCAAACAAAGAGAAGAATGGATAAAGAGACCATTAAGGGGCACACCCTTCATGGCTTGGTAGTCATTGTTTTCTTATAGTACTGCACTAACCATGGTATTGCTCCACTCACAATAAACTGGTCGAGCTCACTTTAATCATCAATCAGAAAAATGCTTTTTTTTTTCTTCTCAGCTGAAGTTCACTCCATTCAGATGACTCTAGATCAAGTTAAAATTTAGCCAGCATAGTTATTAATAATACGTTGAAGGTTTTCTTTAACACATGAAGTTCTGGAAGCCATTGCTCAGTGCTAAATGGCATATTTCATCCTGAAAAAAAACATAGTTATCTACTTTATCTTGGGGAAACAAAATCAGCAACCAGGCTTTTCTGAATCACTGTCGATTCACAGATGCTTGCCTCCTTTATGCCTCATTTGTGGTTCAATGCTCCAAAGAATTTGACCCTGGACTGTGAGTGCGGTGGGAAGCTTGAGTGTGCATTCCCATGAGTTTACTTTCTGATTGGAAGTAATTTCTAATTCTAGGTTTAAGAAAATAATTGAATAAAATTTGCACTAAATTTGAAGTTGGAAATAGGTGGAACTTGCAAGGAACCTCTCCTTGTGCCTTATTACTAGTACTGGGAACAAAGTCAGGTTTGCTTCTGTACCCTCGGAGGCCAGGCTTTATAATTCCTTCACCTGAAAATCTACTTCAGTTCTTCATATCCCCATAAAAGTATAAATATCATCATCCCAAAAATTATTGAGTAAAAATAGTTCTTATGATCACAAAGACCAATGTAACATTGCAACACACATATTGGATGTCAACATTCTGCAAAAATGAATGAATGAATGAATGAATGAATGAATGAATGAATGAATAAGTCTGGTTCTTTCCTATCTAGTACATTACATTCTTCTTTTCTTCACAATGAAGGATCATCTATTTCTCAATTTTGAGCATCAACATTTCCACAAAATTCTTGGGAATATAATCCTCTTTTTCTCTTTAAAAGTGTGTATCAAAGGGCCCAACATTTTTTTTTTACAGTCTGAGAATTTTAATTCATTAAACTACTTAAATTTCACAGTTTGGTCAGCCACAACAGAAATGTGAGTTCCCATTCAAGATTGGAATTATTTTCCAAATGATGATCATTTCAAAATGTTTTAGCTTTGGTTGGGAAATTAAGATTCTTAAATCAGCGTTTGTCTCTTATTTCTGGAGCCACAGTTTCTTTTATTTTAAATATCTGAACAAGGAATATTATACAGGCCAAGGGAGTTGTGGTTGTATATTTATGAATATGTAAATATATGTGTGTGTGCATGTGTATGTGTAACTATAAGTATTGAAGATTTCATGAATTTTAATGGTAACAAGGATGAGAATGTGGGGTTATTTGAGTGAGAAAACAGAAGGGGAAAATTAATTATTTATATTATAATTTCAAAAATAAAAAGGAAGTAAATGAATAAATAAAATTAAAATAGTGAGATAATAGTTGATGTAACTTTTGAAAGGAAAATATGACATCCTCATGCTGCTTCACTGTGTTTGAAACTGTATATTTAAGACCTCATTGTCATTTTTTAATGCAAAATACTGAGACTTTGTTCATTGCAGCTTCCTATACGAAGAAATAGAGTATTGAAAAAGGAAGAGATATTTGAAATTGAAAATGTCAGTTTCTCTGTTATAAATTTTTCCTAGACATAATGAAGTTATTTCATGTTTCCCTACATGTCTACATCTATCCAACTCCACGATTTCTTAAGCCAGTAGTTTTTTCTCATGGTCGAATCAATGTTATTACTAGGAATGATCAGTTTTGTTTTTGTCACACACCAGTTAGCAAAGAACATTTTTTTAAAGGATCAAAAATTCTGTTTTATATACTGTTCAAAACACAATAGGAAGAAATAGACACTTTCATTTAAAAGGTGTCTTTCACACACTACTGGATATTGCTATGCTGTAGTTATTATTGATATTTTTGGTTTATCTAAATTAAAGTCTCAGTTCAATGATGTAGTTGCAGTTAGTACTTCACAATGGGAAGATCAAGCTACTCATTCTTTCTCTGAGGTGTTATTACCTTTTCCTACATTGTAAACTCTGAGGTCTTTTTGAAAATTCTACCTATCAATCTTTTGCCAGAACCTGTCACTTTTAGAGTCCACAGGTCTCTAGGAAAGCACCTAACTCCTACTGTGGCTGCCTTTGGTATGTCTTCTTCATGTCTCACACCTTGCTGTCTTTCACATTTCTTGTAGTTGATGCTGATAATGATTGGATACTCATGGATATAAATGGAGAGACAAAAAAGTTAGAACAGGACAATGTCTCCAAAGACAGCAACAATGATTGAAATCGAGCTGCATTTGCAGTTAGGTAATTTTAAATTTTTTTTAAAGGAGGCCTATTTGCAGATCGCATCATGCCAGGTTGATCTGACCAACACTGTTATTTCCCTGAAGTTTACCTGTCTGACACATTTGTCAAAGCTGGAGTCTGGCAGCTGTGCATGTTACATTTGGACTTTTTAAAGTAGAATTAAAACTTACTACAAATAAACAGGTTTTTATTTATTTAACAGCAATTATAAAGATGTTATTATACCTGTGCTTCAGTTAATGAGCCAAATAACACAAATTACATATGTCAATGAAGGCATGAACTTGTCTGTTGTAAAAAGGTATTTTTATCTCACAAAAGAACTCACAACAGGATTAAATGGAGAGAGAGACTAGTGTTATTAAATTGGTGCTTCCATTCAGGTTAATTGATGAAGTTCAGACACTCTAAGGCACCAAAGCCTATGCTTATTTCCCACTACTTTAATGGTGGTCATGTGGTACTAACTCTTTGTTCATGCATATTCACATGTTATGAATAAGAAAGTGCCAAATTATACAGAGGCACTGAAAATGTAACTGTAAAGAAAGATGCATTCATGGTATGTGCTCACTGATAAGTGGATATTAGCCAAAAAGAAGCTTGGAATATCCATGATACAATTTATCGACCATATGAAACCCAAGAAGAAAGACGATCATGCCAAAGTGTGGATGCTACAGTCCTACTCAAAAGGGGGAAGAAAATAATCTCAAGAAAGTAGAGGCAGAGAGGGATCTGGGAGGGAAAGAGGAGGGGGAGGAAAAAAGTGGAGCCAGTTCAGATATGAGAAAAGATTGGGGAGAGGTACAAGGTGTCAAGAATTTGATAGTAGGTGCATAGCAGTAGTGGAGGGGGATCTGAGGGTAGCCACTAGAAAGTTCTAGATGCCAGGGACCCAAGAGGTTTCCAGGACCAAACAGTTAGGACTTTAGCTGAAATACCCACCAAAGGGGTGTAGAACCTGTAGAGACCATATCCAGTGGATAGGCATGGTTCCTAATTGAGGGATAGGGCTAACCACACACCTCAAAAATTCTTCCTGTCAAAAGGAAATGCAGGGACAAAGAGTATATCAGAGACTGAAGGAAAAGCCATCCAGAGACTGACCCACCTAGGGATACATCCCATATGCACATACCAAATCCAGACACTATTATTGATGACAAAAAGTGCTTACTAGCAGGAGCCTGGTATAGCTGTTCTCTGAGAGGCTGTGACAGAGCGTAACCAATACAGCTGCAGATGTACATATGCAGATGTACATAGTCAAACATCAGACTGAGCATGGGGACTCCAATGGAGAAGTTATGGCAAGAACTGTACTATCTGAAGGGGTTTGTAACCCCATAGGAAGAACAGTATCAACCAAACAGACCCCTGCAAAGCTCCTAGGGACTAAACTATCAACCAAAGAATACACATGGAGGGACTCATGGCTCTAGCTGGATATATAGCAGAGGATTGCTCTATCTGGATTCATGGGGAGGGGAGCTCCTTGGCCGTGTGTAGGCTCGATGGCCCAGGCTAGGGAATGCTAGGGCTAGGGCGCTGAGGCAGGAGTTGATATGTGGGCACAGTACCACCCTCATAGAGCCAGTTGATGAAGGTATTTGATGTGAGATTATGTAAGAAACTACACCTGTAAAAATCTCACCAACATAATGACATAAACATAAACAAATCAAATACAACAACAGTAGAAACGTTAAAATGGACTAGGAAAGCCCAATAGACTCAACCCTAGATAAAGAACTATAGGCAGTTGAAGAATGGAGAAAGTAGGAGACATTACTTTCCCCAAGGAAGGGCATTTCAATTCCTTATCCAATACCAAATGGTCAGCCTAAAAGCTTACATAAAATAAGATTATATAGACTGAGCATATATATTTAGGAATATGTAATATATATGAATATAACAATAATTATGAGAGAAGAGGTATTGAGTGTGAAAATAGAAAAGAAGGGTATAAGGATGAGTTCAAAGGGGAAAAATGGAAGGAGGAGACAATAAAATTGTTGTCTAATCTCAAAAAATAAAATATGTAACTAAATAATAAATAAAATATATGCAAAACATCCTAGCTTTAGATTGAACTTGTGATATCTAAGCCATTGTGAAGGCTGTGATTTTAAAATTTGATAAGGAAACACATTAAAACTGATGAGCTTTGTTGTTTATGCATGTTCATGAGGCTTTTATTATTCCTATATCATTAAAAGACTGCTGTGATGACAATTGGCTGATTTGGGATATTTGTGAGACAAGTCTACCTTTCTTTTTTCTTCTCAACTGTGTATGTGTGTTGTGAAAGTATGTATCATGTTTTTGTAGAGGGTACAATGTGGATGGCTTCATGCGCAAGAGACAATACGCGTCAATATATATGCACATGTTGACAACTTTACCTGCAGATGTGCAAGTTGACCTCAGTCACATTCCTCAATTAATCTATTTCTTCATTTTTTTACAGCCAGATCTTTCAGGTGAATCAATATTCATCATTAWGGCTACTCTAGATGCCAAAGTAGCCCTAGGCATCTCTTGTTTCTATCTTTTGGTGCTAGAATGCCATGGAGGCCACTTGTCYCATCAAGAATTTATATGAGTTCTGTGAGTCTGAATTAACTTATGCTTACATGTTAAATATTTTAACCAATGAGCCATTCTCCCAGGCTATGCAATGTATTTAGGCAAGATTGTCTGGAGTGAGTAAACAATTTAAATGCTTGTGTAAAGAAGTTACCATTAACCATTCATTTCAGATACTCTGTAGGAAAGTATTTATCCTCATTCACTTTGGAAATGTATAGCTACCATTATGCTCTAAGTTTCTTTCTCTGAAAAAGAGATGTTCCATATACCCTCATAACTCCCTATTATCTGCTATAAATGCACAGAACTCTTGCAGGGAAGATGATTTATATTGCATTATATCAAAATCCACTAAAAACATGCTCCAGGAACTATATATTATCTAAAAGACCTGCCTTAACATAGAGAGAAAGCAAACTCAAAACCATATTATTTCAGAAACAATTAGGCCATTTAGCAATATATATTTTTAAATATCCCACAATTGAAGGGACTTAAATACAAATGCCTGTGTCCTCTGATCATGAAGCAAGACTATCTTGCTTGTTAGAGCTTGAATAGTCTAGCCAGATCTCTGACACTCTCTGGAACAACATAACAGTTCTCTCACTTTTATCCTAATGTACTGAACGAGACCAGGCATTTTATGTGCACCATTTGTGAACTAGACAAACAACCACACATGCATCTCTTACAATACCCAATTACAGATAAAATGAATGTATGAATAGAAAAGTCTTCATATAAAAATTGATCTGTTTATATAATTCAAAATATTGACATATTTTTATCTTTATGTCAACAACTCTTATCTTTATGTCAACAACTTTACTGGTTTATGCAACCATTTTGCTTTCTCTTTCCTGAAATAACAGATGCCAAATAGGACAGCATATCTGTTCTCTAGAAATGGGAAGAAGTAACAGAGATGGTATGAAAAGCTTCTACATGTATCTTGCCTCATTTTCCACACACTTCTGCAAAAAGAACTGGAAAATAACTTTGTTTTTCAAATACTAGATGATAATAGCAGTGTAGTGAGAAACATCTTAGAAGGAGTAGAAAAGAAGCAGGTAATAAGCACTTTACTACTAATGTAAGCTTGTGGCCCCAGTGAGATGATGTCAAACAAGGCCAGCCTGTAAATTCTCTATTTTTTTACTGTAGCACAAAATTCCAATCTTTAATAACAGCATTATTAAAAGTCTGCTGACTCTTCATTGGTTGTTCAATGAAAGTGAGGAGGCAAAAGAGAGAACATGTACATTTCTATGCATTCATAAAAGTTCTTCATTCAATTGTTCACTGTTAGAGGTTGATCTAATATATGCAATTTATGAACAGTTTATAACAAGAAAGTAAAATAACATAATTATTATTATTATTTGTGTCTCTTGTGATATATGTTGTTTCCTTGATTTCTTTCTTTTTTTCTTTTAATTTTTATTGGATATTTTATTTATTTATTTATCTATCTATTTATTTATTTAGATATTTTCTTTATTTACATTTCAAATGTTATCCCTTTTATGGTCTTCCCTCAGTAAACATCCTATCTTATCCTCCCCTTCCCTCTGCTTACCAACTTACCCACTTCTGCTTCYCTGTCCTGGTATTCCTCTATATTGGGGCATCTAGCTTTCTTAGGGCCAAGGGCCTCTCTTCCTTTTGATGTTCCACAAAGCCACCCTCTGCTACATATGCAGCTGGAGCCACGGATCCCTCCATGTGTACTCTTTGGTTGGTAGTTTAGTCCCTGGGAGCTCTGGGGATACCGGCTGTTTCATAATAGTGCTCCTCCTATGGGGGACTGACAGCTGCTTTGGCTCCTTGGATCCTTTCTCTAGCTCCTCCATTGGGGACCTTGTGCTCAGTCCAATGGTTGGCTGGGAGCAGCCACCTCTATATTTGTCAGGCACTGGCAGAGCCTCTCAGGATATTTTCTTTATTTACATTTCAAATGTTATCCCTTTCTCAGTTTCCCCACTTGGAAAACCCCTATCCCATTCCCCTCCTCCAGTTTCTATGAGGGTGTTCCCCCACCTGTTGTGGAAAATATTAAAAAAGAACCAGCAACTCTCCACCCTCCAGCTGCTCTCTTCCCTCCAACACTCTGGCAGGTAAGGACTGGTGGGCTTCCAGTGTTCCTGCTGCCAGCAACTCTCTAGCTATCCCCCAAAATGACCATCCACCCCAAGGTCAGCCCTCACAACACCCATCAACTCAGTGGAAACAAAATTCTAGAAGCTTATAATTAACCAAACAGATTCATGTATCAATACATTCTCAATTCACAAGATGATAATACAATGATTCCAGAACCAATTGATAACAATAATAATTGTCCACCTAGATAAGAAAAATATCCTAATTATTCTATCCTTCAATATCCTAACTACCTGTGACTAATCAAAGTCATGCTGGTTCAGATTCTTCTTCCTGTTAGTTCCCTTCAATCTTGGCCTCTTCCACTCCCTGAGAGTCTCTGTCTCTGCAACTCTTAGCTCTGCCTCCCTTTCCCCTGTCTAATCACAGGTCTCCTGCTCTACTAATATTTTAGTGGTATTGGACAGGGAAAATCCTGTCACATCCATGCACCCACATAGCATATGTACAGAACAAGCCTTCTTAAAGTGAAGAATGGTAGAGGAACATTGCAGACCTTTCAGTACAGAGAATATTACAATAATGAAATTGCTGTCATGCTGCTGGAGCCTGTATCCATAGGTCTTATTTTAGCTGACTGTACTCTTTCACTAGTTTGAGCTGTCCAGAGTCAGAGTTGTTTAAATCGACAAGCATCTGTTTTTCCTGCTTTGTTATTCTTATTAGTTAACAATTTTCTAAACCGCTTTCATGAAAACACTTGCTAATCTAGATTAACAAACAATTTGAGATCTACAAAAAAATTATCATACTACTCTATGGAGAAATTCCCAATTTACATTTTTATTTTATTTTA
This sequence comes from Apodemus speciosus, assembly GCA_002335545.1. Taxonomy (NCBI): domain Eukaryota; kingdom Metazoa; phylum Chordata; class Mammalia; order Rodentia; family Muridae; genus Apodemus; species Apodemus speciosus. The sequence continues at coordinate 27,187 of BDUI01006773.1, forward strand.
ATTGTTTCTCCTTTCTTTCTTCCTTTTTMTAATTTTCTGAGAAACCTCCAGAATGATTTCCAGAGTGGGTGTACCAGTTTGCCATCTCTCCAGCAATGGAGGAGTGTTCCTTTTTCTCTACATCCTTGCCAGCATCTGCTGTCACCTAAGTTTTTGATCTTAGCGATTCTGGTTGGTATAAGGTAGAATCTCAGGGTCCTTTTGTTTTACATTTCCCTGATGACTAAGGACTTTGTATCACTCTTTGCAGATTATATGATGGTATGCATAACTGACCACAAAAATTCTGCCAAAGGTTTTCTACAGCTGATAAACAACTTCAGCAAAGTGTCTGGATTTAAAATTAACTCAAGAAAATCAGAAGCCTTCCTTTGTATGAATGATAAATGGGCTGAGAAAGAAAACAGAGAAATGACACCCTTCACAATAGTCACAAATAATATAAAACATTTTGAGGTAACTCTATCTAAACAAGTGAACGATCTGTGTGACAAGAACTTCAAATCCTCAGCGGGAAAAAATCGAAGAAGACTTCAGAAAATGGAGAGATCTCCTATGCTTGTTTATGAATTAATAGGATTAACATAGTAAAAATGACCATCCTACCAGAAGCAATCTGCATATTCAATGCAATTGCCACCAAAGTTCCAACATAATTCTTCAAAGTCATGGAAAGAAAAATTCTCAATTTCATGTATTAAAACAACAAACAAACAAAAAACCCAAATAGCAAAACAATTATGAATAGTAAAAGAACTGCTAGGGGAATCACCATCCCAGACCACATACTGTACTGAGAGCRACAATGACTAAAACTGCTTGGTACTGGCACAGAAACGGACAGGTAGATCAATAGGATATAATTGAAAACCCAGAAATAAAACTACATATTTGTGGACACTTGATCTTTGATAAACTAGCCAAAAATATACAATGGAAAAATGAAAGCATCTTCTATAAATAGTGTTGATCTAACTGGTGGTCAATATGTAGTAAAATGAAAATAGATTTATATTTTTCACCATTCACAGAGGTCAAGTACAAGTGGATGAAGGACCTCAACATAAAACCAGATATACTGAATCTAATAGAAGAGAAAGTGGGAAATAGCCTTGAACTCATTGGTACAGGGAAAATTTCCTAAACAGAACTCCAATGGTTCAGGTTCTAAGATCAAGAATTGATAAATGGGACCTCTTTAAACTGAAAACTTCTGTAAGTCAAAGGACATATAGTCAATAGGACAAATTGGCAACCTGAAGATTGGGAAAAAAATCTTCACTAACTCCATATTTGATAGAGGGCTAGTATCTAAAATATATAAAGAACTCAAGAAGCTAACGTCCAAAAAACCAAACAACCCAATCAAAAAAAAATGGGGTAGAGTTGAACAGAAAATTTACAACAGAGGAATCTTGAATGGCCAAGAAGTACTTAAAAGAAATTATCAAAGTCCTTAGACATTTTATTTTAAATGTTTTACAGATCCTGAATTGTCAATATGTGCAAACATTTAACCAGAATCCTAAATATTTATATCATGAATGATAAATTTCTCTTAATCATGTCTATCATAGATGGCAGTTTATTCTACTACAGATTCATTTTAGTCATTACTTATACTTTTGCATTCTGGAACTATTTTATTTTTTCTTTTAAATTTCGGAAAAAATCCAGTGATATAATTCAATTTACATTCATGGTTTATATTACATTTTGTTAAGTCTCACAGCATTCCACAATAAATCCTGGCTGACATGACTGGGCCATGGATTACCAAATATGATGTTTTATACACATGACCCTTCCTGATGGAAGAGTTTTATTAGACATCTATGAGGAGTTACATACTATAATAGATCAACTATACACACCCTGAACTTCTGGATAGCTGTGAAGCTGCAGTCTCACAGATGTGATCTTATGACAGTGAGTCAGAATCAGGAAATGAATTGAATGAACTGTCATAGCAACTTCTCAATGAAATAAAAAAGAAAATACAACTAGAGCCTGCTTAAGAATTCTATGTAGATTTACTAAGCTTTTGGGTCTTTGTGACTGAAACACATTTCTGAAGGGAAAAAAATCAATATTAAACTACATTTGATATATTTCCATGCTAAAAGCCACAACTTTCAGTATTCTAGAGAGGGATGATTTATAGCTATTACATCCCACAAAATGTTCTTTTTTTGGCCCTGAAATCTGATAATTTGGTTTTGCATGGTGACTGTGCTTCCAGAAATAAAACTCCTGTCCATCATCATTATTAGTATCAAGGAGAGGTTGTGAAGTGCTATGGAAAGCACAGCACATTTCTCTGTTTCACTCCTGTGATAATTGCAAAATTTTGGAAAGTATATCTTCAGCAGAAGAGGAATGAAGACCTTAAAGTGGTGTTAGGTATAAATGAGCATGGAGTTTTGGCTTTCTATCTGGGGAGCACTTAGTTCTCTTGGCATACTCTGTATAATATATTCCTGCTTGGCCTTGCAGATGCATTTTTAAATTTTTCAGCCTGGAAACATTTTCACTGGGTTACAAATGTTTTATCAGCCCGCCTTCCTTGCTGGATCAGAATATGATGCAGATTGTAAGTGAAAGTTGGAGAATTTTACACATTTTTTCTTTTACCGAATTTTTTTTTTTTTTAAGGAAGAAGAGTCTTTCTAGATAGTGTTGAACAGAACTTATACAGAAGTGAACAGAGGCTTTGAGGCAAAAAGATACTATTTAAGGTGGATATACTTTTATTTACAAAGCTTATTACTCTTACTTACAATTCACTTTAGTCCTCACCAGGAATTATTAGCAAATTAAAAGTGGCTACGAAATAAAGATAATGATAATTCTACTGAGAGTGTAATAATAGTCTTGCTGACCCACATGATAACAACTTGTGTCTTCCAAGGGGAAAAAATAATTTCATAACAAAACTAGAATTTCCCATATAATAATTTTAATAGAATAAAATATTTAATCTTGCCATCTGAATGCATAATATCCATGCTATCACTGAGTATTCCTTTATGAAGCCTAAGTATGGGCTATTTTGTTGATCATGGTCTCAGCATCACAGATGTTATTATCTGAATCCCTGGAGACACCATAGCTCACCTTATAGGGTAGAGGACCATATATCATAGCCACAGTATCAAATAAACTCTTTTACAAACCAGAGAGGTTTATTTGCCTTTCCAAACTCAAGGAAATGCCAAAACTTACAGCTTCACCAATTTCTATTGCCTCAGTTCCGGCTTCTGTGTGGCCTGAGGTCATTGCCATATGCAAGTCTCATAGACAGTGCTGTTGTTATCTCAACAGCCACAAATATATCTGCCTATGATTGGTCTACATATGTGACCCTTGGTGACATGTATCCAAGCACTGTAACTGTTTTCACTGGAGGATGTGAACCAGTTTGTCTTCTACTCCATACATCCTGAGGATAACTGCATTTCTTACCCATGTCCCTAATATGATAACTGTTACCATTACTATCATCAGCCATCTTAACAGTACTTTCTGTTATGTTTATCTGATACCCTTTGTCAACATAAAATAAAACTGCTGCTTTATCAAGTATCTGTGTCTAGATTGAGGCACAAGTATCATTGATGTATGGTATAACTGACCAAGTCACATGGAGAGTACATTTCTGAGTTCAAACCTAACCAAAGCCACAGTGCCCACCCTAGTAATGCACTACACTTCAGCTACATGAGAAAATAGTTCAGCTTGAAAGACATTCACTAATATTGGAAGAAAAACTGTTACAGAGTAGAAACATTAATAAAGGAATTAAAAGCAGAGGAATATGATGGAACTATTACTTCCATAAAGGGAGACAATAATTCTTTTATGCACAAACTCCAACATAATCCTAAATACATTTATAGTTCATTTTCTTCAATAGCTTCAGAAGATACAGTTGTCTGTCTCACTAACAGATGAAAAATTCTCTAGTGATCATGTAGTATTTATAAACAAATTTCAACAACTTTCTTTTATTTAAATTTATTTTTGAGATTATAATTATATAATTTCCTTTCCCCTTTCTTTCTCCAGTCCTGCCAAATTATGCCTTTACTTGCTCTCTTACAAATGCATGACCTTTATTTATTAGTATTTATTATGTGAATATATAACATATCGTATACATTCTTAAATATAACCTATTAGCCTGTATGCTACTTGTGTGTATTCAGGGCAGAACATTTGATATCAGATAACCATTTAGATGTCTTCTTGGGGGAGAACTTTAACTCTCAGCATTCCTCAGGTGCCTGTCATTCTTATTTCTTTTAATTTTATTTAATCATTTTTTATACTCCAGATTTTATCCCCCTCCCAGGCTACCTTCTGACTGTTCCACATCCCATATCTCCATCTCCTTCTCCACCAGGATATCCCTATCCCCACCCACCCCACCAGCCCTCCCCACTTCCTGGGGCCACCAGTCTCTTGAGGACTAGGTGCCTCTTCTCTGACTGAAACCCTAATTGTTATTTCTTAAAGCTTTTTTAAAATTTTTTCATGAAATATATTTTGATTATTCATTCAGATCCTTCCCACTTCCATACCAACCCAATTTCACATTGTTTTTCTTTTTTAGAAACATATACACACATAAGAAAACATTAAAAGTAAACCAACAAGCAAAAATAAATTAAAATCAAAACAAAAAGCAAAAAACACACAAAACCACGTGGAATCCATTTTGTGTTAGGTAAACACATTTTTAAACCTTTGTATAATATCTTCTGTGATATAGYAAAATAAAAGTAGAACCCAGTAAGAACAATATAAAATACACAAGAATGAACTATGCCCTTGAATGCTGGATGCCCCAGTATAGCAGAATGCCAGGGCTGGGAGGTAGGAGAGGATGGGTGGGTTGGGGAACACCCTCATATAAGCAGTGGTAGGGAGGATGAGATAGGGGCTTTCCAGAGGAGAAACTGGGAAAGGGATAACATTTGAAATGAGAATAAAGAAAATATCCAATAAAAGAAAAGAAAAAAAGAAAACAACAGAAAAAATAGCAAGTCACTGCAAAAACAAAAGTTAAAAGTCTTTTTCAAACAAAGCAAAATGAAAGTAAAGCTATAGAAGCCTATGTAATGCATCAAAAAATACCTATGAAGGTTTTATCAGAAAGTTCAATGTCACTAAATTAGATAGCTTTAAAACAAGCAGCTAAACAATATATGTTAAGGATCTATCATAACAAGAATCTAAAAAATAATAATAAGTAAAAGAAAACCTAAAAAAGTCTAAATAAATGAACTAGGAATATAAGGTATATGAAGCATTAAGCAAGTTGCAGATTAATTTTTAAAAGAAAATAATAATCAACAAAATGGCTGAATAAAGCAAGTATAAAAGAGAAAACTAAAATTAATTACAGCTAAGGATAGACAGCAGCTATTGTCAGAGAAATCCAAAGGATAGGGTGACAAGAAATTATTGTGAAAAGAATATGCTAGAGAATTAGAAAATATAATATAAATGAAATACTCCAAGACATCAATCTTTAAACTGTGATTATATGAAAAGTTTAAAGAAATTAGTAATATTGTGCCATTCGTTGAAATTTAATTGAGAGTCCTATGAATAATATTTCAGTATTTCTTGATGGTATAAGTACTGAATTCTACAAAACATGCATAGAAGAGGGAGAAAGACCATGTCTTTCAAATCATTTTAAACAATTAAAAGGTAAAAGATTCAAGGGAAATCTGCCTAATTCATTCTGTGAAGTTAGTAGTGCTACTTAATGCCAAACCAAACACAAAAATAAGGGTACAAATAAACATTCCTGATGAATATAGAAAATAAGATTCAAAAAGAAAAAGAAAGATAAACAACAACCACAAAAACAACAGGGAAAAATCATTAAAATAATCTAACATGAAAAATAACAGTTATTTTTGCTAGGAATATAGGATAGCTGAAAATGTGAAAATTAATAAAAGTAATTGCACACATCAGCCATTGTGTGACAAGTACTGTATGATAGCAACAGAGGAAGGAAATCCAAAAATATAAAATTCAGCATTGTAAAAACTTTCAGCCAATATTAGAATACGTCTCAACAGACCTCAACATAAGGAATGCTATATATGGCAAACCTAGAGACAATTTACTAGATGAAGAACAGCTGGATTTTTTTCCAAGTAACATCTAAAAGAAGATGAAGGCAGGAAAGGAAAAACTAAAATTATACTTCACTTAAGATTTCATGACTTTTTAATCTAGAAAAACATAAAGACCTACACCTCTCTGGATCTTCTCGAAAATGTTATAAAATGGAAAAATACGGAAGACAGGATTAACACACAAAATAGTACCATTTTTATAACCAAAAAAAATATTTTCAGAAAAGAGATACAAATACAGACCAATTCACAGTAGGTCCAAAATTAAATAATTAGAAATAAATTTAACTAAGTTCATTAGGTTGTTTTCTCTGGGGATAAAGAACTGTTATTTTTCAGGGAACTTTAGCTTAAGGCTGACAATCAGCAGGCTTGGAAGTCCAATAATGCACAGTCGATAGGTTGAAAATCTGGGAGTTTCTCTGACCACATGCTGGACATCTTAGTATTCTCCATATGATACTGAAGCCATGGAAATTTTCTATGAGTTTCAAGTTTTCAGATGATAGTGGGATGTCACAAAAACTGGAAACTGGTAAACTATGGTGGATTGCAGCAGCTATAAAAGCTAGAGTAGCAATTGATGAAGTCATAAGCAAAAAGGGAAGATAAACAAGAAAGCACCAACAATTTTCCCTCAGGCTCTCTTGCTCTCATCCAGTCTCTTGTGGAATCTTCTCTCCAGTTTATTCTTCTAGCCGTGCCCTCAAGTACCTACAGGTAGGAGGTTTACCCCCTTAGATCCAAACACTATCACATTGATAATAAAGAATTACCACAACAGTGAAGAAAACAATGAACAAAATAAGAAGCATCCTAATAAAGAACTTCAGAACAAACTAAAACAACAGTTACCAAGTTAAATCCTTCATTGGCATAAAGATTCATACAACCCACACATGAAACATAATAGATGAGACAGGAATTAATCAAAATATATAGTCACATCATGTGTCACAAAAGCTTCAGGAACATTCTTCAGAGAACTGACATTCTGATCAATAATAGAACTGAGTAAACAGTATTTTTATTTGTACAAGAAAGAAAGAAGATTCCTACATCCCACCACAAATCAATTCTTCCTCAAAATGTCAAAGAAAGACATAAATATTACACTTGGAATTAGGCAACAGAAAGTAAAATATGTCCACATGCTTCAGTAGAGATGAAAGAAAAAAAACATCACCCATCCAAACAGCAACAAAAAACAACCTTTAGGATATGACTCACGATGTACAAGCAATATGATTTTATTACATTAAAAAGTTCTGTGTAGAATAGAATATAGTCATATAAGGGATGTGACCTGAAGAAAATATTTTAAAACTATGTATTGGATATGAGAGCTAATTTTCAGAATATGTAAACATCCTATACAATTCAAGAAGAAACAAAGAATCGGATTAAAAGGGTAATAGGCAGAAGGTAGGGAGAAGTTCTGTGAAATGCTATCCCACGGGCATGACACAGCCAATGCAATCACGATTTCACAGTCACAGTAGCATGCTCCTACAAGATTGGGCATGTCAACTGTCAATACTAGTTCAAGTAGGAGCCCATATACCCACACTCCTCTCTGTTGAATAATGAGCTGCTGGATTTGAGGGGAAGAGCAGATATTTTTCTCAGTCGTATACCCACTGATGACCTCATCATACTCTAAAATATACTGCCAAAACCACGATCAGACAAATATCCCTGGCTAAACACAGTGGGCCACAAAACACAATAAAATGCTATGAATGTAGAAAAGGGACTTGTGTGGGAGAGAGAATAAGGATGTTAAGGAAACAAGTAAAGGAAATGGTGATAGCAGTGAGAATTAGCCTAATACATGTACTAATGTGTTTAAGTAAACACATATACATACAAACACATATATAAAACTGCATGCATGTGTATACAAGTATGTATGTTTATATGTGCATATATGTGTATATGTGTGCATGTGAGTGTGTGTGTGTGCACATGAATGTGTATAAAATTATCAGAAAAACATTTTGATAAAAGAATAAAAGAAAAGAGAGTTGGATAAATTAGCCACTAACAAAATAGACCATTACCCTGAATACACACACACACACACACACACACACACACACACACACACACA
>BDUI01006773.1:37290-55300 GCA_002335545.1 Apodemus speciosus
TGGCTGGGTCCTCCGGAAGTATCATGTCCAGTTTTCTGAGGAACCTCCAGACTGATTTCCAGAGTGGCTGTACCAGCTTGCAGTCCCACCAGCAGTGAAGGAATGTTCCTCTTTCTCCACATCCTTGCCAACATCTGCTGTCTCCTGAGTTTCTAATCTTAGCCATTCTGATTGGGGTGAGATGAAATCTCATTCTTATGGGACTTCTAACAGTGGGAGTCAGGTTGTCTCTGAGGTTTTTGCTTCCTCTCGGGACTCCTTTCCTTCTACTGGGTTGCCTCATCTAGCATTGATATGAGGGTGAGTGCCTAGTCTTAGTGTAATGTGTTATGTCATGTTCAGTTGAGGCTAATATCCTTAGGAGGCCTGCTCATTGCTCATTTCTGTAGGAAAATGGAGGGGGAAATGTGGGGAGGGGTTAGGGAGAGTTGAGGGAAGGGAAACTGCAGAATGGATGTAATGTATGAAAGAAGAATAAAAAGAAGAAAATATGTCCTTTATCTGGTGTGCATTGTGCATCTTTCTCGCATCCATTTCCCCACTAGTGGTTCATTCCTCAGGGGAGTCGAGCATATCTTGTATCCCCATCCTCTTACACGGAGCAGGAACAACAGGGAAAGCTCAGTCTAAAGAAAATCTTTTTGAAAAATATTGGAAAGATTTTGTCAATTGAGCTCAGAATTTCCAATCAGTCTTTACAGGCTTTAAAATATTAAGATTTTCCAAACTGAGCCCTTCTCATTGTCTTGATCCTCATTCTGTACTTTAGGAAGTGGGGGTAGGGCACAACCATTTCATGGACAAAATGCACATTTATTTATTTTTTAGCAGTGCTTGATCTGYACAGGGCAGAAGGGAAATTTCTCTAACAGGATCCTGAGTGTCTGGACGTGCCTATCATGACTCATTTACTGAACCTCTCACATAAACTATTTAGTCTTAAAATGTGATGGAATGAAATAAAAAAATATTTAAGAAACATTTACTGAAAACATTTACTCATTAAGAGAATTTGCTGCTTGTAAATTGATTAACTCTTTGATTTATATAGCATTGGAGTACTGAATTTTATAACATACTAGGAACTTTAGAAGGCCTTGTACAGTAGAATAATGGTTGCATCACTTTTTTTTCTTTGTGTGGTCCTGATTCTAGTGTTTGAATAAGATTCTTGTGCCAGTTAGTCGAAGAAGAATGCTATGTAACACAGAGCTTAAGCCCAAGCCTATAGTCTATAACTTAAATGTACCACCATGTTTCATGTCCTTATATTGTCACAGTTTTGAATTATTTGAATCAAAGTGAATTCTAGGTAAGGAAGGCTTTTAAGTATAGTTTTCTTACATTTTTGAGAGAAATTCAATTGAATCATCCTCTCTTCTCTCATATCCCTTCAAACCATGCCACATTATTCCCTTGCTCTACTTAAGATTAATTTTCTCTTTTCCCCTTTTGTTATTGTTGATGGTGGYGGTGTAGGTGYRTAAATATTGCCCACATAGTCCATATAATATAATGTGTAYGAATATGTTTTCAGAGCTGATCATTTGGTACTATATAACCAATTCTTGGGGAAGATGATTTCTTCTACTTTTAGCATTCCTTAGTTACCTGTATTTCTTTGTCTAAGGTTGAGGATTCATGAGCTTTCCTGGTACATGTTAGTATAGCTATTTATTTAGGCATCCAGATTACTGAGGTTTCATGGATACACTATCTGATGTTACTATCCTGAGACACTATCCTGAAGAAACCTCTGTGTTCTTCTGGATCTTCTAGTTTTTCTATCTCATGTTTGCAATGATCTCTGAGMTAAAAATAAAATAAACTCTTTAAAAAATATTTATTTTTATTCTTTAATCCTTTTTACAGTCCAGACTTCATACCCCTCACAGTTTGCCCCCCCAGCTACTCCCCATCCCTTACCTCCTTCCCCTAGTCTCCAAAAGGATGTCCCCACCCCTCACTCCTACCCCACCAGGCCTCCACACTCCCTGGGACCTCAGGTTTCTCCAGGGTTAGGTGCATCTTCTCTCACTAAGGCCAGACTACACAGTCCTCTGCTGTATATGTGTCCAGGGCCTCATATCAGCTGGTGTATGCTGCCTGATTGGTGGCTGAGTGTCTGAGAGATGTCAGAGGTCCAGGTCAATTGATACTGCTGCTCTTCCCACGGGGCCACCCTCCTCCTTAACTTAGTGGAGCCTTTCTCCAATCCAACCACAGGGGTCCCTGCTCATTGGTTGGGTGCTAGTATCTGCATCTGACTCTTTGAGCTACTTGTTGGCCCTTTCAGAGGGAAGCGAAGCTAGCTAGGCTTCAGTCTGCAAGGGCACCACCGGGTCAGCAATAGTGACAGGGCCCTAGGCCTCCCTTTGGGCTGGATCCAAATTTGGGCCTGTCACTGGACCTTTCTCTCCTGTTCTTCTACATTTTTGTCCTTGCAGTTCCTTCAGACAGGAAGAGTTCTGGGTCAGAATTTTTGACTGTGGGATGGCAACTCCATGACTCCACATGATGTCCTGTCTTTCTATTGGAAGTGGACTCTACAAGTTCCTTCTCCCCACTATAGAGCATTTCATCCAAGATTTTCAAGTCCAGAGAGTCTCTCACCTCCCATGTCTCCAGTATGTTCTAGAGGATACCCCAACCTCTTCCCTCCCAAGGTTCCCCTCCACTACCTGATCATGTTCCCACCTTCTCCTCCCTGTTCCCTCTCCTGCCCAGGTCCCTCCCTCCCTTTGCACCCCCACCCAGTGACTGCTTTTTTTCTTTCCCACCCCACCCCACTCACAAATTGATTTCTTTTATCTTGTTTAGTCAGGACAATATAAATCCCAGCTAAGACTGGGTCCTGGTCAAAAGCTGCAGATATTGTGGTCTCTATCTGATGTGATGTTTCCTTTATAAAGGATGTAGATTATACTTACTTCTGAATTTAAGAACATTATATATATATATGTATATATATTCATACACACACACACACACACACACACACACACATATATATATATATATATATATATATATATATATATATATATATATATATATATACACACACACACACACACACACACACACACATATATATATATTATTGTTGAGTATTATGGAAGTTCAGTAAAATAGTGGTTGTATATACTCTTTCAAGATCTATGACTTTACTGGTCCTTGATAGTTCATTAGATTTTCAGTATCAGGTGTGATATTACTCTTGTTGACCAGATCTTGAGTCCAATCACAGTGCTATTGGTTACTGCCAAAGGATTTTTTCATGGCCTATTATGCACTTAGGGTTATCTTGTTATACTGGTAATTGTTGTAGTTCATAAACATATTAGGTGATACAGAGAGTATTTTTAGTGGCTTCCTCCCTTTGGAAGCTTTGCATAGTGCATAGCTTATGGCACTATGAAACCCAGTCTGTAGAGAGCAGGCTTTTTGACCAGATTAATTAAACATCCTTTTGGTTCTATAGTGCATTGCACCTTCAAAACCAGGGACTTATATTTCATGGAACAACCGAGGACAGTTCTTATAGCTTATAATATTTGAGAGATGCTTGAACCACAGTAGTCAACAACTCAACAGAGACCTTGTAATTCTTGGTATTGAGGATATTTTTGCTAGACAACCTGAAGCTCTTGTGGGAAGCATTGTTATCCCAGTCATAAATGTTTTCTTTAAATAATATATGTATATTTATACAAAGATTTATCTCTATTTTATATATTTTAGGTAGATAACTATTATTAAGATTCCTTATAATTTTAGTCAGCYACCCTTACTGCTATTTTATCAACCCTCCCTTCTTTTGTAATTATTACACTTCTCCCTCAGTAGAGATCCATACCCACTTTTCTTATTTTCCAAAGAAAAATTTGTACAGTGCTTTTCCTCTCTCTCCCCAAATATCTCATTATTGGATTTAAGAACCTCAGATAAGAAAAAAATAAAGCATTTGTTTTTTAAGATCTCAATTTCCTCGATCAATATGACCCCTTCTATTTCTACACATTTATTCACATATTTAATGATGTCATTTTACTTTACACTTAAATCTCTTCATAATATATAGAGGGCAGTGTTTTAATTATCTATTATCTATTAACCAGCTAAAGACCACTTAAATTGCATCCATTTCCAAAGTACTGTGCATAATGTATACCTGAATATGGCTGAGCAAGTATTTGCGGAGCATCAAGTACTTCAGTATATGCCAAAAAGTGGCATTCCTGATTCAGATGATAGACTTATTTTTAATTTTTTGAAGCATCTCCATACTTACTTCCAGACTGTCTGGACAAGGTTGCAATCTCACCAACAGTGAATGAAGGTTCCCATTTCCCATATGCCTTTCAGAATTTGTTTTAGTTGTTTGTTGTTTTGCTTTGCTCATATTTACCATTCTGATTTGAGTAAGATGAATTCTAAATGTTTTTTTTAACTTTGTAAGTGTGTTTCTATAATTCGTAGGTATGATAAACATTTTTTGAGATATATGTAAACCATTTATTCATTTACTTAGTTTGAGAATGCTCTATTCAGGTTTCATACCCAATTTTGAATGGGCAATTTTATTTTTCTTAGTTTTAGACTCTGTTTTTTTAGTTCTTTATATACAGTTGATGTTCTCTGTAAGATCTATGAAATTCTTTTTGAAGGAGACCTTGGGATTCTGATCTCTTTCCCTCTCCTTGTCTCTCTATATGTCTGTCTCCCTCTGTGTCTGTGTCTGTGTCTGTGTCTGTGTCTGTGTCTGTGTCTGTGTCTGTGTCTGTGTCTGTGTCTGTGTCTGTGTCTGTGTCTGTGTCTGTGTCTNTCTGTGTCTGTGTCTGTGTCTGTGTCTGTGTCTGTGTCTGTGTCTGTGTCTGTGTCTGTGTCTCATCTCTCTCTGCCTCTCTATCTCCTTGTATTTCTATCTCTTTCTCTTACTTCCTCTCTCACTCCTTCCTTCCCTATCCCTCATTCTCTCTCCCTCTTTCCTCATTATATTTTTTTCTGGTGATGATTTTAGGGTTTTGTCTTACCACATCCATGGCTCTTTCACACTCAAACAATTTACTTTTTATGGGTGACACTTATAACATGGTATGCTAAAGAAAATCCTCTATGAATTTAATTTAATGACTATTATTTATAAAAGAAAACTAGGACAGGAGTCTGATACTTATGGTATCTTAGCATAATAAAGTTATTGGGTTTTTCCTTACCATGATAACTGTTCTTATTCACATGCATACACCTGGACAATGGATCTCACCCATGCATTTAAAGTTCATAGCAGACTCATACTTTCTAACCCTGCTTAAATTATAATTTCTATCTTAATAATTAATTTTAGTAAAATTTATGCAATTATTAATCAAAATGTTTAATATGACAATTATTAGGTTATTAAAATCATGAGAAATGCACTATCATTTCTGTATCTCTGCAGCTGTGAACATTTTGAGTTTGTAATTTCTGGATTTTTGAGTATGGACATTTCAACTTTTAATTTCCTCATTTTTACTCTATCAACATATCACCTCCCTGTTGCAATTTGACAGTGAAATTTTGAATTTGAAAAAAATACAATGTTATAACTGTTTGCATTTAATCAATATATGAATGAAGTTTGAGAGTGATATAAAAAGTTCCCTAAGGATTTCTACATCCTTTAAATACTCTGGTGTGGAATTTACTCTGTTTTCTTGTCACTCATTGGGACACTTAAAAAWTTTTGAGAGGAAATAATGATATCTTTACAAAAAAAGACATGCTTGAGCTTAGCTTTTGAAGAGTCACAACCTTCCTTTCTATCATGAGGCTATTAGTTTTAAACTTCTTTAGTGCAAGTCCAGACCACTGTGTAGAAAGATTTAATGAGTCATATTCAGTAAAGTAGTGAAGTGAAACATAGCCTTTGAGATTCTTTATAATATCTTCTTTTAGGAATAGCCCTTGACCCTAACCCCAGTCATTAAGTGTTTATCCATCCCCAGGGACATTGCTGCCTGGATAGTTTTATTTCTTGAAGGAGAGTCTCAGTTGTTAATATAAACATTAAGAGCATGTTCTTTGATGAGAGATAGTGACAGCTGGTTTCATCATTTAGGTTACCTATTACTGCTTGTTTACCATTGCTTTAACTATTTCAGTCAAAATCACAAAGTTGTAACTATGTACATGTATATCTGCAATTTGCCTGATGACTCTTTCAGAAGTCATTTTGTTTCACAAGCATATATTAACTTGTTAAAAATAAGCTGATTGTTTAAAATTTGTACTTGAGAGAGTAAAATACGAATTGATTCATAAGTATTGGAAAACACTCTAAGAATGAAGCAGGGTCAGGTGACTAATATGTAATTAATAGTTATTTGTAAAACAGCAGTTTTTAAAGAACATTGCTGGAATTCTAACTATGGAAATGTGGTCTGAATGAATTGGAAATTTAGGCAATACAGTACAGCCTTAACTGAGGAAGATAATCTTAAACAATTAAGGGATAGAAATTTAAACAATGATTGATCTAAATTTCTTTAGTTGAATGTACAATAAGACATACTTTTATGTTTCAGTGACAAAATAAATATTCTMATGTTTTTCAGTGGAAATTAGTGTTCCTAAAATCACATATTTTTTAAAAAAAAACAGCTTTATTCAAATTTAGTAATATAATTTAAGTGGGCATATCATATACCAAAAATATTATATCTATACAAATGTATAGGCCTATAGAGAAATGAAAAAACAGTATACAAGAAACTTTAGAGAACTTTTTCCCTTGCTGTGTGTCCTAGGTTACCTGTTCAATTATGTTTCACAATATTGAAAACTCAACTATAAATAAAAATATTGAAGTATAAATTATAATTAGTATTTTGAGGACTATTAAAAGTAGATATGTATACTGTTGAAAGTGAAAATTAATAGAGAGCTATTGAATTTGTGGGAAAATTGTCTCTATTGTTAATATTGTTACAAGTATTCCATAATTTTCCCAAAAGAGCTAAATTGAATCATTCTTTCCTCCTCACTTCCTTATCCTGTGAATTCATATTTTTATTCTCTCTCTCTCTCTCTCTCTCTCTCTCTCTCTCTCTCTCTCTCTCTCTCTCTCTCTAATATTCAGGATAATTTTATAATTAAAACTTTTTTTGGTAAAGTACAGAATATTGGGTAATAAGACAGCCAACAAATCTAGATCTTTTTAATTATTTAGGTTTTGATATGGTGGTGTTTGAGGTTCAAAAAAAGAAGGAATTAAATTGAAATCATGCCAAATATAATATGGGAGATAGAGGTGGATGAATAACAGAAATCAAATCCAGAGAATTGTTTCATTATAGAGTTAGTATACAGATTGGAAGAGAACATAGAAATATATTCTCTAACAGTACTAGATCCTGGTATCAGAAATAAGGGTGTAGCCTGGTTTATTGTACTGAATACTCTCTACCTGGCCTCTATAAAAATATGTGTGAAAATTTTTCTTGTTCATAAAAGCTACCTTTTTAGTTGGTTATATCCCTGTGATTAGGAATTCATTTAACTCTAACTACTTCCTAAAATTCCTATTTTTAAATAATTATATTGTTGGCTAAAACATGAATATATGATTTCAAGGGAATCCAAGCAGGTCTATGCAGTAAAAAGATGATCTTAGAAAATAAAAAATGATGATTTTAGAACTCTGTACCTGTAATGCAGTCCAGTGTACAAGCAAGGCTCCAAACAAGACATTGTCTTCTAAGAATTGAACCCTATTCATTGTCTCATTATCCTTCAATGATGTTAGTGGCCTTCATAAAACCTAATAAATATCAATACCCTACCATATGCTTAACTCAATATTCTCAGGAATACTTAACGTTACATTCAGAAGGTGGGGGAATTCTCTGGAATTTCCAAATGTGGATACTACTTGGAAAGTACTACTACTTAGAAATGTCTACTGACAATTGTCCGTCTTAATTTCTCTCTGTCCCCCTCACAACAGACAAGAAAAATGTTAAAGTGACATTTTGTAATGTTTCTTTCCAAATTTTCACTGAACCTATTCTCATAGAACCACAAACCACAAGTTTTCTGAACACAAAAGTGTGTTGCCTGTTTCATCTTTAGCAGTCACTGATATCTTAGGCAATTTTTTTAATTGAAGCTTTCAGAGATGGCGTTTGACTTCCTTTTGTGCCCAAACCACTTCCCACTTGCTCCCTCAGTTTCTCTGCCCTCTAAAATGTCAGCTTGGCTCAGGTACAACTTGCATCTACTTTCATCACTAGCTACATTCTGTTGCAGATGGAATTTGAAAGACAGGCAGTTGCAAGTACGGTTTGAAATATTGATTTCAAAATATATACTTCTGAGTGCCAGAAAGATGTCTCCAGCTGCAAACGTGATGGCTTGATTAGAATGTTGTCTCATTACAAGCAAAAAGGCAAAGCTTTATTTTCTTCTCATAATTAATCTTCCTTACACTAGTATAGCTCTTAGCAATCTTAGCATTTAAAGAATTTCAAAAGATCTAGGCACATAAATTATTCTTCATTTCTTTCTTTGTCTTAATCTTCAATTTCAAATGAAAATCTCTCTCCAAAGTTTAGTCCATTATTCAGTCTGTTGTCTAAACATTCATAGTATTATCTTGGTTATGTCTACTGACAATTGTACGTCTTAATTTCTCTTTTTCCCCATCACAACAGACAAGAAAAATGTTAAAGTGACAATGAGATTATTGTGTTTGAAATACTTATTTAAGATTGTAATCAGCATAGAAATACACCTGATCTTCTAACCACATATGCTTATCATGTTTTCTATCATATTTTAAAGTTTTATATATTAACACATTTTATGTTAATAGAATAAGCAAAGATTATATTTGCCTCAGAGAATGTTTATTATTCTCAAATCTTGGACTCATCTCTAAAGAATTTTATTTTATTACTGGCTGGTTGCCTTTTAACATTCAAATACATAGTTAAATATTTATTCCCTTGAGAAAATTTTATTGACCATTCTCTCTAAATCTACATTTTGTCCAACATTCTGCTGCATAATTTTCTATTTCACATTGGCAAACTAAAATTTAAAAGTGTTCTCCAATTCAAAAAAATCCACAGAAGTAGAAGTAACAATATTTGAAATTGAACAAACATTGATGAATGTATATCAGAAAGAATCTTTTAAAGAATTGTTAGTTTGTCTTTCCTGCTACAATAAATAAAATCTATCCCATGCCTTTCTCCAGTAAAAGGTTAAGTAGCTATCATTACATAAGAGGAAGTGACATCATCATTTGTTCCATGAAACTTCTACTAAATTCACCAGAGTATAATAATATTTTTGTGTCTTAAAGCTGTTACAAGGCTCATTTTGTATTTAAAAACATTTACATGCTTGTCTTAGTTATGGTTTCTACTGCTGTTAGAAGTGTTCAGGATTCACTAAAGAATTATACCCCAAACTTAAGTAGTATGCAAAAGCAAAGAGCATTTTATTCTGCAGAAGTCCAGCATGCTGGGGTCTTTCATTTACCAAGATGGAAATGCCCAAGTGAGCTCACAGGCCCAATTTAAAGCATATTAGGAGAATTCCAGGGAGGCATATTTAACCTTTATCTTAATTCCTTGGGTCTATATCTAGGGACATCCCAGAACCATTGCTGGAGTTGAGAACCTGTTGGGGAAGCCTGGAAATTGTTGCTGACTCATGCCAGGGGGCTGGGAAGAGTCTAATTATGGGAAAGTTTCTGATTGGCTGCCCAAGACCTGGGGATTTTCCAGTTAACTGTCTTGTCCAGACTTGTTCAATTCTGGGAAACAGAAATATAGGCCTAGTCTTTTGACCAGCCAATTTAAAGTCTGTCATAGAATCAGCATGTCTCAGTCCTCTCTGTGTGAAGAGATACTTTGACAATGGCTACTCATAGAAAAACAAGTAATTGGAGTCTTGCTTACAGTTCAGATATTTAGACCATTGTGATCTTTGTTCAAAATAAGGCAGCATGCAGGCAGATGTGGTGCTGGAGAAGTACCAAGTAGCTGAGATTTCTATATCTTCTAAGGGCAGCAGAAGAGAGAGTGACACTGGGCCTGACTTGATCATCTGACACCTCAAATCCCACCTTCTATGGCACACTTTCTCCAGCAAGACTACACCAACTCTAAGGAGAAGACACTTCTATTAATGCCAAATCCTCTGAGTTTATGGGGGCCATTTTCATTCAAAACACCATAGTCTAGTTCCTGGCCCCCAATGAGTTGTGATCTTATCAAAGCAAAATGCAGATAATCCAATTTTAAAAGTTCCAGGTCTCAACCCTTTTTAACAATCCAGTCTGTTCAGAGACTCGTGACCATCCCTTAACTACAATTTCTCTAAAGCAATAAAGAAGCATATGAAAGGAAGAAAGAAAGAAAGAAAGAAAGAAAGAAAGAAAGAAAGAACAAAAGAAAGAAAGAAAGAAAGAGGAAAGAAGAAAGAAGCATATCATATTTCTAAAATATAATGCCATAGACTATACATTACTGTACTAAAGGGGAGAAAAAGGGTACACAGTAGGGAAATATATTGACAAAATATACCAAAATGTCTGATAGGCAAGCTCCAAAGTCTTCATGTGCAGGTCTGAAGTCAAATCTTTCTTCAGAGCTCCCACTCTTTAGCTTTGTTCACTAAAATGCACTTCTTTCTATTGGGGTTGCTCTAGCCCCTCTTAGCAGCTTTGCTCTGCCAATATTCCAGGACTCTGGTATCTCGAACATCTTGCCATGTATCTCCAAGACAATACAGACTACTTATTCATGCCTTCACACACAATAGGCTTTCTGGACCTCCATTACAGACTATTGTGGCCAAAGCTGCCAAGTTATCTTGATTGCTGAGGCTGGAGTATGGGCCCCTCCTTCAAGTATATCTTCAATAGTTTATTATTATTATTATTATTATTATTATTATTATTATTAATTATTATTACTATTTATTATTATTATTTTATATTATTATTTTATTATTATTTTATTATAATTTCCTGGACTGCCTAAGATTGAATGCCCTAGAACTGGTTCTGCAGACCAGGCTGACCTTGAACTCAGAGATTTCCTTGCCTCTGTGTCTTGGGTGTTTCTCTTAATGATATATACCTTCACACTTGGCCCTAAGCTTTTTTTTAATTCTTTTCACTTTTTTCAAAACTCTTTTTCCCAAGTTGGAAGCTTAGCTTGGTTGGGTCTTTCTATGATGTCACCCATATCTTTATTATATTCAGCACTACTCTTTTTGTTTTATAATGCTTTGTTTCTCTTTCAAATATACATTTATTTGTCTTGCTTATCTTGCTGTTTTTCACTATAAATCTTCATAAGCCTGGCCACTAATAGCCACACAACACACTCAATGCTAGGTTGTTTGGAAATGTCCTCTTTCAAACATCTATAACTCTTTAATTTACCTCAGGAAGAAGTCTATGGACAAGGGAAGAAGGCAGTCACTTTCTAACACAAGAACAATCCCTAGATCACATACTCAATTTTTCCTCATCTGAAATCAGCACCGCAGTCCAAATCACCCTCAGCACTACTTTCTTCCATGTTCCCACAAGTATGCCCCATGAAGAGACACTTAAATCATTTAACTTCCTGTCTAATGCAAAGTTTTTTTTGTCCACACTCTCCCTCCCAGAAAACATGGTGTATAAATCTCTTTCAGCTTATTTGAATAAATGACAAGACACAAAATTGCTAGAATGTATAGTAAACCCATGCTTAATTTTGTAAGATTTGACAATTATATCAGTTGTATCAAAAGAAGCAAACATATAAAAACATAAATATCAAATGACCATCTTTGAAAACATGTACATAGAAGTAACATTACACATATTGAACATTTTGCATTTATTTTATTTAGGAGTGTGAGTGTGTGTGTGTGTGTGTGTGTGTGTGTGTGTGCATATGTAATACTAATTATAGAAAAATGCTCATGAATTAGAAAAAAAGCAGGAAGAGCTATAAATGTTGGTTCAGAAATAATGTAATTATATTATAACCTCAAAAGTAAATTTAAAAAAGTAGAATTTACTGCTACATTTTGAACTGTACTGGTTTTCTCCTCTTTTGCTGTAAAAAGTGCTACTAAAAGCAATTTAAGGGAAAAAGGGTTCATATGGTTTACAAGCAGCTATCTGTCATTGACAGGACCTGAGTCAGGAACTTACAGCATCTCTCTAGAGCCAAGAACTGAATGAGGCGCTTGCTTGCTGCATCTCATCCTCATGGCGCTGACATTTAGAGAAGGGTRTTTAGAGAATGAAGGACAGTGAAACACTAGAATGAGTTTAATTTCCTCTAAGTCTGTTCTACTAATGTCTTATATCAAAGAAAAATTGGATATAGTTAAAAGATAACCAGGGTTCACATTTAGAAACCTGGAGATTTTTATATTACATGTATGTATTTCTATATGATTTAACCTTGTACATTTTTTACCTTTATAGTTATGAAAATAAATATATGAAGAATAATTATATGTAATTTCTGCAACAAATAACACCATTAAAAAAAAGAAGTGAAGCAAAGTCCATGGAACAATGCAAATTACTGATTTAACTTTACTGGCTTGCTCAGCCTGCTTTCTTATACAAGTCATAATCATCTACTGAGTTCATACTAACAAAGGGGCCAGAGCCATTCTATATCAATCATTAACTGATAAATAAACACAGGCATGACTATGGACCAATCTTATGGGGGCAATTTCTCAGTGGAATTTTACTTTTGCTGAGTATCTCTGGTTTGTTTCAAGTAATAAAAAACTAACCATTTAAACATCCCAACCTGACTTTGAACATTTCTTCTAAGTTCATGTTCTGTATAATGAATGATTATATATCATTAAATTAATAACACAATACATTTTTCTGAAATGTGTGTTACTGGTAAATTAATAACTGTCCTGTACAGGTGCAGGAGAGATCACTCAGTGGTTAAGTGTATATATTGCTCTTGAAGAGGACCTGAGTTCAGTTCCCAGAAACAATCCTAAGTAACTCATAATTGTCTGCAACTCCATCTCAAAGGAATCTAAGATATTCCAATATATTCCTTTGTCTTTCTTGGGTGCTACAATTGCATAACCATACACAAATATATTGAAGAAAATCTACAAATTTTATAAAAATAAAGATTTGTACTTAATAAATAGACAAAGATTTGTTATTAACTTATGTATGTATGTATGTATGTATGTATGTATGTATGTATGTATGCAAGTACACTCCATATGTTATTCCCACCACTACACCCAGTCCAGCCTCTGACTGTTACAAGTTCCATACCTCCTCCCCAAACCCCTGCCTCCATGTCTCCAAGAGGAGTTCTCCAGCCCACCCCCACCCCACCTGACCTGTGAACTCCCTGGGGCCTTTAGTCTCTTGAGAGTTAGGTGCATCATCCCTAATTGAGCCTAGACCTGGTGGCAGTCCTCTGCAATATATGTGTTAGGGGTCTCATATCAGCTAATATATGGTGCTTGGATGGTGGTCCAGTGTTAGTGCGACCCAGTAGGAGGACAAGCAGTGTCAACTAACCAGGATTTCTCAAACTCTGGACCACCAACCAGGCAGCATAGACAAAAATTTGTAAAAAAAAAAAAAATACTTTTCAGGATTCATAAAGGGAGTCATCTTGGAGTATTTTTATGCAGATGATATTAGAAAGAAAAAGAAAAGTGCAAACATGAATATTATTGGAGCCAACATCATATTTAAAAATGTTTCAGCTAATTTTTATAAAGAGAGAAACTTTGACCCAAGACTAGGAAGGGAGCTTTCTTACCCAAGGATGTTCATCTTCATTTGATTTGTTGAAATTAAAATCCAAAGATTTAAACTTTCCAGGTATGTAGCTTAAATTGGCTCCCATAATCTGATGTGATGCGGGGAGCCAATTGTTTGGTGCAAACTTCAAGGGACGAGCAATTACGGACCAAGGAGACATGGGTAGAATGCATAAAATCACTCCCCAATTCTACAATAAATGAGTCTGCTTCTACTTCTCATATGACTCCAGGAGTTTGTGTCATTGATTATGTGCCTTATTACCCTTACTTTGAAGGGATGAGGGCTAGGGCCACAAATACATAATTTAAATTATTCTAAGGGTCATCACTATTTGGATAGTTTAAACTTGTGGGAGCTCATATAGTACAGATGATAGAAGGCAGCAGGGAACAGTTTAAAAGAAGTCAGCATTTGTTGCCAAGTTTGCAATGTGCAATTGATTTAGTTTATGTCTTATCGAATGTTGTAGGTTGCTGGAACTTGGTAATGGGTACTCATATAGCCCTCCTACACTCATAGTTTGGCTTTCTAGTCATTCAGAAAGTAATGCACCATGCTATATTGTTATAAACAGCACCCCGCAAATAAAAATTGATGTCACAGTTCCTGGGAGTTCTGTTTAGCAATGTATTAGCTTCAAACAGGAAAAGAAAACTCCATAAAGATCCTTAATATTGTAGTATCAGCTTGAATGAAACATATTCCTAATATTATTAAGTGTCTCAAAGAGTAACTGAAGTACTGTATCGTGGGTACTCACTCTGCCGTTTTTGCTGTATGGGGCTTATAAAACATACCAACACATTACTGTATGCTAAACATAATGCTTTTTCTGGAACTCTGGTTTTTATGGGCTTTTATGGCTGAACAATTGATATTTACCTATTGAGATTGGCTCTGAAGACCCTACACCAGCACAGCAGAAGATAAACTATGACTATTTGCCCATAATATGAGAACAGCAAAATAGCTAAAGGCCTCTTTAAATATTCCTGGTATTAAACCAGCATGACGGTTTAAAAGTTCAGCATTTTACTTCCATAGTAAGCATTTTAACTTTTACCTTGTCCTTTCTAAGTAAAAATGAACTCAAAGAAATCTTTTGAGGGGATCGTTTTCCTTTGCTATCAAATACTTTAAACCTATTTCCTCTTCCTATCTTAGATTTTATCAATGTTACAAATACTGTCATCAACCACACTTGTTAATTGGCACCGAACACCCTCTCATGGTCTAAGACAAATCTTAATGATCCTTTGAAGCAGTGATTTGAGTTGGTTCTCCAAAAGAAACGTTTCTCTTGGGCTCTTTTCTTATACAGATATAGGAAAATCTTTCTCAGAAAGGACCAAGTCATAAGTTCAAGAACATCGATAAATCACTATATCTGAACCCTTAAGAAAAGATATTGTACTTAAGGATATCACAATTAAGGCACATAATGTCATTTTTCTGAATAATAGATAATTTAAAAATTAAAATACACAGAGCTGGGAAGGTTACTCAATGGGTAAAGCATTTGCCATGGAAACCTGGGAACTTGTATTTGGATCCCAGAAACCATGAAACCAGACTGATGTCACAGTCTGTAATCCCAGAAGAGAGTAGAAGCAGGCAATGACTGCATCAGGCTGGATCACCAGTCTAGCTGATACAAGAAACCTCTGGCTTCAGAAAGAAACAAAMAAAAAAAAAAAAAAAGAAAAAAAAACAAAGGAAACAAACAAATAAAAACCTGTTTCAATATATAAAAATGGCATGTGAACAAAGCAGACATTACACACCAATCTGGGACCTACACACACACACACACACACACACACACACACACACACACACACACACACATGTGTACCTGCATATATGCATCCATCAGTGCAAACATACAATCATATGTACATAACACATCAAATGTGTGCACTTGTACACACACTCTCTCTCTCWCACACACACACACAAATTAAATTAAGATTCACAGTAGGAAGCAGAAGCAAATATGTACCACCAATTAGTAAATTAATAACTTATGCACCAGCAGAGGCCAAATAGCATGCCAGGGAGAATATGGCATAATAATTTGACTGGCTGTGTGGAAGGAGAGACTCAGCTCAGCACGGGTAGGAGATTATATAGGCAAGAAGACAAAAAGTAAGGGTGTTAGTGAAGCAGTTATAGAGGGAGTCCTCTACTGGAGGATATTTGGCTGTATTAAAGGATTTGTTGTTGTTGTTGTTGTTGTTGTTGTTGTTGTTGTTGTTGTTGCTCCCTCCATCCACCCCTTTGGCACTGGAAATCCTTTAACGTGTCTGGGTAGAGGCACATTAGCTAGCATTTGCTCCACTCTATATGGAAGCCTAGACTATCAATTACCAAAGAGTCTATTCCCTCTCTTAGTAGAATGGATGCTTGATGGGACAATTCCTATTGTGGGCAGAGAGTGGGAGGAAAGCAGAATGAAATGCTTTCCGAGGAGTCAATATTCCCAAAGGTTGCACAGCTTGTGCCTTTCTGAACATAAAAGGGAATAATGAGGCACAGTGGGTGTTACATCATAACATGCACTTTATGACTGGTTTACACAATATCAGGCAAGTGGTGAGCACTGTTTTATTGTTCTAACTGCTCATTTTAGAGCCGTGGCAGCTTATGCATAGGGATAATGTTCCAACTAATACTTCTGGGGCATTTATATGATGGAATTTTCCACAGTGACTTTCAAAATTTAAAAAAGACCAAGAGTTTAGATGGAATGCTATCATATCACCAGCACACGAAGACGCAAATATATTGATGAGGCCTTATTTTATATAGTGAGAAAGTAAAAATGAATGAGCTATTTAATCTTGTTGTCAGTACCTAGAATGATTGATCTAGGCAGTGATATGCATTGAAATAATTGAAAATGTCATGCTAGGAAAACAAGCTAATACAATGGCAATGGGATGGGCTTTGAAGGAAGGTAAATCTAGGTTTCTTTTACTTTTTCAAGTACTCTCAATTTCAAATGCAAATACCTACTCTTCCATGAGTTACTAGATAGGTTTTTTTCATATAGGAAGCAGATTAAAAATTTGATTGTGAATTTATACAAAATAAAGAAATTAAAACATTAGAAATGTAATGAACCTGCAGATTCCTCAATGTGAATTTTAATTTTTAGTATTATTTATTTTAGTTACTTGACTACACACTATAGCTA
Organism: Apodemus speciosus; assembly: GCA_002335545.1. NCBI lineage: Eukaryota > Metazoa > Chordata > Mammalia > Rodentia > Muridae > Apodemus > Apodemus speciosus. The sequence continues at coordinate 54,327 of BDUI01006773.1, forward strand.
GACACCACAGAAAACTACATCTGATCTTATTACAGATGGTTGTGAGTCACAATGTAGTTGCTGGGAATTGACTCCAGTCCTCTGGAAAATCAGTYAGTGATCTTAACTTCTGAGTAATCTCTCCAGCATGGATTTTAAAGTTTTATATATGGGTATGTTTTGTGGGAAATATTTAAAAACTCAACTCGCCAAAACTCCAATAGGTTCTGACCAGGCTCCCTCGATCCTGCCACTGCCAAATCTCTGGAGCTGCTGGTCTCTAGGCTCACTGGGTCATCTCACTAAGTGGTCTCTCTGCCCACCATCCCTGCAGAGGGGACCCCGAGTTCTTCTTACTACCAAGCAATGCCCCCACACCCCACTACTTGCCTCCTCTCTACCTAATTACCCTGTAGAATCAAGAATTTTTTCATTGACTTTTTTTTTATTTTCTATATTCTTTGTTTACATTCCAAATGTTTTCCCCTTTCCCAGTCCCCCCCCCACCATGTGTCCCATAAGTCCTCTTCTCTCTGTCCAATCCCCAATCACCCCCCATTTCTTTGTTCTAGTACTCCCCTACCATACTAGATCAAGACTTTTCAGAACCAGGGCCCTCTCATTCCTGTTTCTTGGGAATCATATGATTTGCTAATTGTGACTTGAGTATTCAGAGATTCTGGGCTAATTAATATCCACTTATCAGTGATTGCATTTCAATTGTATTCTTCTGTGATTGGGTTACCTCACTTAGGATGATATTCCAAACATTTGCCCGCAAATTTAATGAATTCATTGTTTTTAATTGCTGAGTAGTTTTCCATTGTATAAATATACCACATTTTCTGAATCCATTCCTCCATTGAGGGACATCTGGGTTTTTTTCCAGCTTCTAGCTATTATAAATAAGGCTGCTATGAACATAGTGGAGCATGTGTCTTTGTTGCATGCAGGTTATATGCTCAGGAGTGGTATGACAGGGTCTTCTGGAAGTG
>BDUI01006773.1:58896-69934 GCA_002335545.1 Apodemus speciosus
TATTTTGAAAGTCTTATAGTTTTGTAAAATTTTTGGAAGGAATAGTAAGACATTAATACATTTATCTAAACAAAAAAAACTGTACATTCATGTACTAATGTGCAATACTAGTCTTGAATTCTGTATATTTTATGTATTAAATTTCTTAGTTCAAATGATAAACTTTTGATCAAGTCTAATATGTAGCATAGCAAATTGTGTATTTGACTGATAATTGATTTTGCCTCTCACTTTGATTCTTATATCTCAGATTTTCATGCCTCCATTCTTCACTGAAAGGAGACACTTCTTAAAATAAATTGTCTCCAGTATTTTCTTCTTACCTTACAGAGGTGTGAAACTCACTGCAAACAATTTACCATATTGTTGACATTTTTTAACACTTTGGTCTATAAATTTTTTCAAACACATAGTGGTCTAGTGCAGTGAAGAATAGTGTATATATTTGCAAGTATTAACTGCTATTTTCTGATGATATAATCTTCTCTCTCCTATTGTCAGTGGCTTGAAATAACAATTCCAATGAGATCTTTAAACCTGAAATAAGATATAATAAAGATTTACAATGACATTACTTTAGTGTAATATCTAGAATTAAGAATTATTCTGAGTAGAATAACCTAATTGAATCTTAGATAAATGATAAAAAAATATAGAATTCTGTGTAAGTGATGTCATTTGGCTGCAGAATCTATGCAATGAAACAATGTAATAATTCCTCAGTTTAATGCTCTATTCAAGAAACCTAAGATACTTATGTGAACAAAAGTGAGAGAAAAAAAAGAAACAAGCATATCTACTAGAAGACACTATAAACTTTCTTCTTTAATCAGCTTCTCCAAAAGTCCAGGCTATATAAAATTCTAAACAAGGAACACTAACCAGAAACATTAAGATATCCACAGCTAGATATAAGTAACTCACATGGTAAATGACTATTCTAAAATGTGGGATGCCTTTCAAGGGCTTCATATACACCAATGGATGATAGCTTATATATCTAATCTAAGGACTTAGAAAGTAGAAGCATAAGATTCTTAAAAATTATGCTCAAATTTTTTGAATAATGAATTTAAAACCATTCTAGATTATCTGCAATGTGTTTCAATGTATACATAANATGTTTTATTTAAACAAAGAATATTTTAATTTAATTGTTTAATATTTTAATTTAAACAAAGAAAGAATATTAAAAGCAGTAAGAGAAAAAGGTCAAGAAACATAAACAGTAGACCTATCAGAATTACACCAGATTTCTCACCAGAGACTGTGAAAGCCAAAAGAGCCTCGGCAGATGTCATACAGAGTCTAAGGGAACACAAATGACAACCAAGACTGCTATATCCAGCAAATCTCTCAATTACCAYAGATGGAGAAACCAAGGTATTCCATGACAAAAACAAATTTGCAAAGTATCTTTCCACAAATCCAGCCCTTCAAAAGATAATGAATGGAAAACACCAACAAAAGAAGGGAAACTACACACTAGAAAAAGCAAGAAATTAATTCAATAAACACAAAAGAAAATAACTTCACAAACATAATAATTACATAAAAATAGCAGAAAGCAACAATCACTATTCCTTAATATCTCTTAACATCAGTGGACTCAATTGCCCAATAAAAATATATAGACTAAAAGACTGGATACATAAACAGGACCTAACAGATTGCTGCATACAGGAAACACATCTCAGTGTCAAAGACAGACACTAACTCCAATTAAAAGGCTGGAAAACAATCTTCCAAGCAAATGGTCCCAAGAAACAAGCTGGAGTAGCCATTCTAATCTGCAATAAAATAAACTTTCAACCAAACTCATCAAAAAAGACACAGAAGGATACTTTGTACACATCAAATGAAAAAAATCTACCAAGAAGAATGCTCAATTATGAACATTTATGCTCCAAATACAAAAGTACCCTCATTCATAAAAGAAACTTTACTAAAACTTAAAGCACAGAGCACACCCCACACAATAATTGTGGGTGATTTCAACAGCTCACTCTCCTCAATGTACAGATCAGGGAAACACAGACTAAACAGAGACACAGTGAAGCTAACAGAAGTTTTGGACCAAATGGATTTAATAGACATCTATAGACCATTTCATCCTAAATCAAAAGAATATACCTTCTTCTAAGCAYCTCATGGTAGCTTCTCAAAAATTGACCATATAATKGGTCACAAAACAGACCTCAACAGATAGATGAAGATCAAACTAATCCCATGCTTCCTATCAGACCACTATGGAATAAGGGTGGTCTTCAATAGCAACAAAAACAACTGAAAGTCCACATGCTCATGGAAGGTGAACAGTGCTCTACTCAGTGATACACTGGTAAAGGAAGAAATAAGGGAAGAAATCAAAGACTTTTAGAATTTAATGAAAATGAAGGTATAATATACCCAAAATTATGGGACACAATGAAAGCAATGCTAGGAGGAAACATCATAGCCCTGAGTGCCTCCACAAAGAAACTGGAGAGAGCATACACTAGTAGCTTAAAGATACACCTGAAAGCCCTGGAACAAAAAGATGCTAATACACCCAAGAGGAATAGAAGGCAGGAAATCATCAAACTCAGGGCTGAAATTAACCAAGTGGAAACAAAAAGAACTATACAAAGGATCAATAAAACAGGAGCATTGAGAAAATCAGCAAGATAGAAAAACCTTTAGCCAGACTAACCAGAGGGCACAGAGACAGTATCCAAATTAACAAAATCAGAAAGGAAAAGGGAAAAATAACAACAGAAACTGAGAAAATTTTAAAAAAAAACATCAAATCCTATTATAAAAGCCTATAGTCAACACACCTGTAAAATCTGGATGAAATGGACAATTTCCTACACAGATACCAAAAATCAAAGTTAAATCAGGATCAGATACACTATCTAAACAGTTCTTTAACCCCTAAAGAAATAGAAGTGGTCATTTACAGTCTCCCAACCAAAAAAAGAACAGCACCAGATGGTTTTAGTGCAGAATTCTATCAGACCTTCAAAGAAGACCTAACAACAATACTCTTCAAACTATTCCACAAAATAGAAAGAGAACAAGACTACCAACTCRTTCTATGAAGCCACAAAACCACACAAAGATCCAAGAAAGAAAGAGAACATCAGAMTAATTTCCCTTGTGAATATCAATGCAAAAATAGTCAATAAAATTCTTGCCAACTAAATCCAAAAACACATCAAAACTATCATTCACCATGACCAAGTTGGCTTCATCCCAGGGATGCAGGGATGGATCAATATATGGAAATCCATCAATGTAAACCACTACATAAACAAACTCAAAGAAAAAAACCACATGGTCATTTCCCTATATGCTGAAAAAGCATTTGACAAAATTCAGCATCCGTTCATGTTAAAGGCCTTGGAAAAAACAGGAATTCAAGGCCCATACCTAATCATAGTAAAAGCAATATGCAACAAACGAGTAGCGAACATCAAACTAAATGGAGAGAAACTTGAAGCAATCCCACTAAAATCAGATACTAGACAAAGCTGTCCTCTCTCTCCATATTTATTCAATACAGTACTTGAAGTTCTAACAAGAGCAATTAGACAACAAAAGAAGGTCAAATGGATACAAATTGGAAAGGAAGAAGTCAAATTATCACTATTCACAGATGACATGATAGTATACTTAAGTGACCCAAAAAAACTGCACCTGAGAACTCCTACAGTTGATAAACATCTTCAGCAAAGTTATAAAATCAACTCAAGCAAATCAACAGCCTTCCTATACTCAAAGNTCTAGTTATATATAATATATACACATAATGAACATAAATTATATATACATATATATTAGATATATGCCATCAAAATGATAGAGTAATTTTAACTTAAGTGTAATTTAAATATCACAAGAGATAGGTTAACAATCTAAACCGAAAAATTTCCTGAATGAGAATCCCCTAATTTAGAAGAGGCAAGTTGGATATCAAGAAAAAGACACTTTTAATTACAGACTGAAACATGATCAAGTTACTTAGCCTTAGTTTCTTTATGGATAACATAAAATGAATAGATTAGTAAAAATTAACTATGAAAACCAATATGACTTTTTTAATGAACTAATTTCTAAATGTCAGTATCTACAGATCACTGGGTAAAACCTGTGTAATTTTAAATTAATTAAATAATCTAAAATGAGGTCTTGCAAGAAAATAAAATCCCCAAAGTCTAGATTACTTTTAACAACAGAATTCATGGATGGCCTTGTTGGACATCAAAGGGAGGAGAGACCCCTAGTCCTGGAAATGCTCAATGTAGCAGTGTAGGGGAATACCAAGACAGGGAAGAGGGAGGTGGTTGATTGGGGAACAGGGGGAGGGGAGATGGCTTATGGGGCTTTCTGGGTGGGGAACAAGGAATGGGGAAATCATTTGAAATGTAAATAAAGAATATATCTAATAAAAATGAAAAATAATAAAAAATAACACAGAGGGGGGAAAAACAAAAAAATTCATGTTCAAGGAAAGATGCTTGTATTCTGTATTATGGAATGTTTGGCATGATTTAGTAATATTATTTGTAGTTCATATGTCCAGATCATAGATTTTACTTTTTTTTGGTACAAGCTAGGCTATAGCTTGGTCTACAATTGTATTATAAGAGGTCATGAGGGATGAGGTTCAGTGGGTAAAGTGTTTATTGTACAAGCATGATGACCTGAGTTCATATTCACAATACCCATGTAAAAACATTGGGACAATATACTCCTATAACATTAGATCTGGATCTGGTTGACCAAAACAAAAAATAATACTAGGAGTTTGCTGGCTAGTGAGTCTAATAAAAATGTTGAATAGCAAGTTCAATTAAAATTTCTTATCCCATTTTTTTTAAGACAGGATTTTTCTATATAGCCCTGGCTGTCCTGGAACCTACTCTGAAGACCAGGCCTCAAACTTAGAAATCTGCCTGCCTCTGCCTCCCAAGTGCTGGAATTAAAGGCATATGCCACCACTGCCTGGCCCAAATTTTTTAAGGTGGAGGAATTGAGGAAGACACTCAATATAGAACTCTTGCCTCTTTAAAAAAAAAGTATGTTATTTATTTATTTATTTATTTATTTTTATCCTTTAATCTTTTTTTTTGATAGCCCAGACTTTATCCCCCTCCCAGTCTACCCTTCAACTCTTCTACTTCCCACACCTTGACCCCAGCCCTCATTTTCCAAGAGGATGTCACCACTTCCCAGCCCCCAAACATCCACACTCCTTGTGGCCCCAGGTCTCTCGAGATTTAGGTGCATCTTCTCTGACTGAATCCAGACCCAGCAGTCCTCTACTGTACATGTGTTTAGAGCCTCATATCAGCTGGTTTATGCTGTCTGGTTTGTGACTTTGTGTCTGAGAGATCCAGGGTGTCCAGGTTAGTTGAGACTCTGGTCTTCTAATGGGGTTGACTTCCCCCTAAGCTTCTGCCAGCTTTTCTGTAATTCAACCACAGTGGTCACCAGCATCTATCCATTTGTTGGGTGTAAATATCTACATCACACTCAGCTTCATGTTGGGACTTTTGGAGGGCAGTCGTGATAGGCCCCTGTTTGTAAACACAGCATAGCATCAGTAATAGTATCAGAACTTGGGACTGCCTCCTGAGTTGGATTTCAATATGGGCCTGTCACCAGACCTCCTTTTTCTTAGGTTCTCCTCAATTTTTGTTCCTATAGTTCTATCAGACCGGAACAATTCTGGGTCAGAGTTTTTGACTGTGGGATGGCAGCCCCCCTCCACTTGATGCCCTTTCTTTCTACTGGAGGTGGGTTCTACAAGTTCCTTCTCCCTATTCCAAGGCATTTAATCTAAGGTCCCTCCCTTTGAGTCCTGAGAGTCTCTCTGGTATCTTCTAGAGGGTTCTGCCCACCTCCTACAGCCCTTAGGTTGCCTGTTTCCATTTCTGTTGGTCCTCATAGCTTCAGTCCTGCCCTCTCTCCCCCAAAACCTGAACCACATTTTTTGCTTTGCCTCTTCCCTCAGTTTTATTGGAGCTATCTACCTCATTAATCTCAATTAAACATGTGTAGTCCTTTCTAATGTCATCTAAATAAGGGTTATTTCAATGTACTTCTTGAAAGTGTATGACAAGGGAAATATTCATGCAGCTATCAAAATGAGAATTACTGAATGGCCATCATATATTTTTCATGATTCTATGAATGAATAGACTTATTGCACTACTAACAAATGTTTAAAAATCAGTTATACTTCTGTTTTGACACTCTTCTGTTTGCTTCACTCATCACCTGAAAATATAATAACATTCTTGGAGCAGCAGGGTGAATACTGACAAAAGTTGTTTCACTGGTTCACTAACAAACATTCGTCTCCCACAATTTTCAATCAACATAAAACATTCCAGTGGCAACAACCTCATGTCATTTCATAAGCCTAACTAGTTTTTGGCTCAAACTTTACTCTGGAATCAAGGAAAAAATATTTACTGGAACAAATGTTCTTTGTGCATAGAGCAGCTGATTTACTGTTGGAAGTAGACATTCATCCAAGTTCTATCTCAGAAAGAGTAGGAGAAAAGAATATAAATTCCACAATGTCAGCAAAAAGTACATGAGAGTCCAGAAACTTGGCAAGGAGGGTAGAAGATGGGTTTGAGAATAAATTTTCACATAGTACAAATTTGAGCATCTCTGAGTCACTTTCTCCTGATCACTCTAATTTCATTTCTAAAAGGATGGGGATGTGTGGGATGTTAATACTGACACTGAGAATTACTGGTAAGCACCTCAGTGCATCAGTGGAAATTTGTGAGTGCACAGCAAAAGTTGAGGTCAATAGAAAATCAGGAAGTGAAACATATTGTAAGATGATGGTATATTCTGAAAGTTTTTCTCTTTAGCTTTCTTTTACATTATAACTGTTCTAATATTTATATCATAACCTGCTTTTAGTACTCAAAATATATTACAATATGAGAAATAAGTCAGGAGAGTTAGATTATGAGCATAATTAGTAGGTCTTATGGTTTAATAAAATCTAATGGGATTAGAAACGTCAACTGCAACATGTACGGTTAATGTAGATGTTTAGTGGGGAAGTATGAATGCTGTTTCTTTTCTTTCAAGCATTATAAAGGAAAAAATGTATTAATCACATTTCTTAAATTCCCCTAGTCTTATTGTACCTTAGAATGGTAAAGATCTTTAAAATGTTTTTAGAAGAAATCTATTTTAACGAGTAGAATTATATTTTAAATGATCATTAATTTTAACAATGTAATATCAGTGCCATTCCCAATTTGTTTACTATTAAGTACTATTTTAATAATTACCATAACTTATCTAAAGGTAGGTAGCCATTTCAACATCTAAAAGGTAAATACTGCTCAAATATACTTAATTTTATCAAAAATCCAGTCAATGACACCTGATTGGAAAATTAAATATTATTCCTTTATGATAAAATATACTGTATGGCATAATTCATAACTAAATTTGGGAAATTAATTCATTTTGGAAATGAAGATTTCAATAGGTATTTTCAATGAATTATTGAAACAAATTCCTAATGCAAGGTTTTAAAGAAAATGTAACTAATATTTTTACATGTTGATGCTAGTTCATGGGATGAGTCTCAGATTGGACTAGTTTTGGGCTGGTCAATCTCTTAGACTCTGATCCTTCCCCTGTGCCTGCATTACTTGTGGACAAGATAAATATTAAAAATACTCTTTTATGCTTGAAGACAGGAGCATGTTGTTACTTGAGAGGCTCCATCTAGCAGCTGATTCCACAGATACAGACACCCACAGACAAACAGTAAATGGAGCATGGGGACTTATATAGAATAGAAGGAAGGATTATGAACCATGAAGGGGATAATAATTCCACAGGAAGACCAAGAGAGCCAACTAAACTGGTACATTGAGACTCTCAGAGTCTGAACCACTAACCAAAGAATATACATGGGATGGGTCAAGGACTCCCTGCTAATATGTAGCAGATGTGCATCTTGACCTTCATTTGGATCCTGAAAAACTGAAAAAGGGGTGATCCCAAAAGTTGTAGGCATGTATGTGAGATATGTTCTATGATCTGGGTTGCTTTGTGTGACTTCAGTGGTAGAAGAAGTGCTTAGCACACAGACACTTGAATTTCAGGGTGAGGGTAGCGGGGATAGAAGGATATCCAGGGGTTCCCACCCTGTCAGATTATAAGGTGGAGGGAAATGTGGAAAGATTGGGGGAATGATCAGAAGTGGGGCAGTGAGCAAACCTGATAAGTAAATAAGTATTCCTAATAAGTGAATAAGTAAAAAAAATTAATGATGATTAATAAATTATCTTTAAGAGGAAAGACAACTAGAGTTTTGCTAAGAAAGTTCTTTCATAGTAAACTATATGTTGAATAATTTAATAAAACACAGATCACATCATGACCATATATGTGTACATTATTATACAAACCACTTTTGAAGTTATTTATTAGAAACAATCTTGTTTGTTTGCTCTTTTTTTTTCCATTTTGAATCACACAACCGTTGCAACACTATGAAAATCTATCAGATACTAAATGTGAACAAATGGTGAATAAAAGTAAAGATTATCATAAAAAAGGTAGGTTTAATGTACAAACAATATAAGAGCATACCACATGTTGAGAAACTTGATACTAAAACTATACATCATAAATCTATCATTTTCAGGTGACAAATTACTGAAAACTAATTATAATGACTAAGATGTTGTGTGGTTGTTAACTTTAAAAGTTTATGTTATAGATGGGACACTGGAGAATTATATTAATTTGTGAGAGTGAAGATAAAATAATAGAACTTTTTCTTTTATCATATTGCCAGCCATGAGGTTCCTAAGAATGTTCCTAATTGGGGTGAAAAGATACCTTCTAATAGAAACCTTCATGTGCATGTTTATAGCAAGAACTTCCACCCTGATAAACTGAAGGTCTCTGAGTCATTTATCAATGACTAAATGAATAGATAGAATGACAGTTAGGGATGAGTCTTTAACTGATCAATAATAATAAGGGTAATATGAGTCTGGAAAAAAATCAATGAATAATACATTTTATTTTTAATTTTCTTGAAACAAAGAATCACATTTTTAGCCTCATGACTCACTTTCTAGCTCAGCTTGGCCTTAGAATCATAATGAACCTTCCACGTCAACATCACAAGTGTTGGTGTTACTGCATTAAGCCATCATACTTGCCTAGCATTGATGAATCAGCTAAAATTGTGACTACATTTAAACTAAATTCATAAACAATAAAATCTGAAGATGGTGAAATGATTAGCAACCAGAATTTCACACTTAGAAAGAGTACATTATCCAGATAAAGAAATTGAGTGAGAAGGATAAAATGGATTTTAGAGGATGCTACAAGAGTTAGCATATATTATAGTGTTTGTTCATATTTACCTATTAGTCTACAGTATACACATACATATGCACAAACATGTAGATATAGAGATAGGAAAATATATACATATACAAATATCTTTAGGAGCATAAAGACAACACACAGATAAGCCGCTTGCTTTTCTCCAGTTAAAGGAAGAAGAATGGCTTAAACCAACATTTCATTATATGACGAGAATGAGAAAAATAATCAGACAAAATATAAGAAGAATCTGAGACACCTTATAGTAACAGAGATTGAAAAATGTAATTATACAAGTAAAAAAAAAAACTTTCATGCCCTCATGAGCATAACAACGGTAGAGTGCAAAAATTGGACCACAATTTTTTTTATTAAAGTGTGCAAATAGAGGCAAAACTCAAGATGGAAAACCTAGGAAAATGGCCAGGAATTACAGATGTAAGTATCACCAACAGAATACAAGAGATAAAAGAGAGAATCTCACATATAAAAGTTACCATAGAAGAGATTGAAACAACTGTCAAAGAAAATTCAAAATGTAAAAAGCTCCTAACCCAAAGCATCCAGGAAATTCAGGACTCAATGAAAAGACCAAATCTAAGAATGATTACAGTAGAGGAGAACACAGATTCTCAAGTCAATGGACCTGAGAATGTCTTCAACAAAATCATAGACGAAAACTTCTCCAACCTAAAGAGAGATGACCATAAAGATTCAAGAACCTATAGAACACCAAATAAATGGGACTAGAAAAAAATCTTCTCATCACATAAAAATCAAAACACTAAACACGGGCACGGGGCGGGGGGGGCAGCTTGTTCAGCTTGCAGCAGAGGCCACCATTTTGCCTAGGGTCACTGCAGACAGCTGGCAGCTGGGGCCAGGTGCATGGACAGAGTCCAACTCTAACATCGACGACCCTGTCAGACTCTTGCCTGCACCCAGAGCCAGATCAGCTCAGTGGGCAGTCTCTGCACCTACAGGCACAAGCACCAACTTGCTCTGAGGTCTGTGCCTGGATTACATCAGAGGATGCCATCTTGCCTCGGGGCACCACAGACAGCTAACCAGGCAGAGCCCTGTGGACTGAGAGCTCCACCATCTAGGCTCCAGCAGTCCAACCAGGGAAGCTCTGGTCCTGCAGGGAATCCCGCTGTTAGACAGAGCCCCGAGACTGGCCACCATCTTGGAGCTGGTGGCCTGACCAGGTCACCATAGAGAACCAACAGAGGAGCCCAGGTCACCATAAAAATCTCACATCTAGGCAGGCCAGGAGGAGACTACAGGAGGCCAATTGTTCTTCCAGCAGCAAGCCAGGAGGAGACTTGGGACCTGCTCAGCAGAGCTGAGGAGGTAATTCAGAGCCCAGGAGCAGAAACCGTCTGGTGTCCACCTCGTGAGCACAGACACCCTCTGTGACAGCAGCACCAAACACCAGGGTCACAGGAGCTTCAAACACCAACCAGTAACAAAAGACCAACAAACTCCAGAGATAAACAGGTGGCAAAAGGCAAACATAGCAACATTACTAACAGAAATCAAGGCAATATGGCAGCATCTGAACCCAATTCTCCAACCACAGCAAGTCCTGGATACCCAAGCACACCAGAAAAATAAGATTTGGATTTAAAAGCACTGGTAATGATGCTGCTAGAGG
>BDUI01006774.1:76137-90100 GCA_002335545.1 Apodemus speciosus
TTAAAGAATTTAAGAACCATCATCAAAAATAGGATTTGAAAAAAAATTAAAGCTTCAGAACAACCAATAGTTAGTGATTAAGTCTTTCTAAAAGCACCAAATTGATCTCTAAGCATCAATCATTTTAAGTGACATGTGATCACACCAGCATTGAAGGACAGAAATATAGTGTGAGCGCCAAGGTGAACTCCACACTTTTTCTGACAGCTACACTTTAAAAAGTTAAAAGGAAGAGTGGCAGATGAACACTATACATTTTTCAGAGCACACGGGGCTGCACATTCCCGATAGTGACTCCTGCCAACGAGTCAGCGCTGGTAAGCTCACTGTCACAAACGTGCCAGGTGGTAGACATTGGTTTGGGTAAGGCTATGCATATGAGGGGCACCTCCTGTTTCTGTACCTTCCATTCAGCTGTGCTATGAGCCTAAACTGTTCCAAAAAGTAAAGTCTTAGTTGATATGGGAAGAGGGTGGGGTAGGAATGATGTAATACAGTCCTCAATTTTATTTTATTTTTTATAAAGAAAGTCTGTTGTTTTGAAGAAGCACAAAGTGGTCAGGTAGAGTGGGAAATAGGCTCAGCCAGTTAGCCCCATGGCCCAAGTTCAGATCTCTCAACTATTCACTGGGTCAAGCACTGTCTTGGACATTCTAAATACAATATGAAACTGGGTTCCTGTAACTTCAGCCCTTGATCAGGAAATCAGGGCCAGCCTTGGCTTCATTGTAAGTTCAAGGTCAGCCTGAGCTATATGAGATCCTGTCTTCAAAAATAAGTAAATAAACACAATAGGTTCATTAATCTTATCAAGAAGGCCAGCGTGAGGGTTGTGGGGGACTCGGAAGTAAAATGTCCCCACCCACAGACGCAGGGCTAGTTGGGAGTAGTGTACAATCTGGACTCGAGGACTCTGTGTCAAGACTTTGTTCTTTCCATTACAGTCATAGCTACCATCTGTCGCAGGGGAAGGCTGCTTTTAGTGACCTCAGTAGAGGAATCTGGAAATTAGCAATTGGCTTCACTTCTGAACACCAAGGCTCTCAACTGGATGAGCTATCAGTTGAAGGGCCAGGCAGCCAGGAAACAGGAAGGCGTTTCTCCACAATGAATTAGCTTTGATTAGTAGGTCCTCTGGTACATTCTCTGGAGTAGCTGCTGGATTGGGAAGATCCACTTCCAAATCCTCTGGAACCAACTCTGGATTTCAAGGCTCTCCAAGTCCAGTCATACAAGCTGCCCTGCCTAACCTTTTCTCTGAGTATAATAGGTATTAACAGTGAGGCCACCCTGCGAGTCCGTGCCCTCAACAGAGCCCTTTGGCTTTGAGGGGAGGCCAGGTAACACGCCTTTTTTAGGTCGAGGCAGCCTTTGGACAGGATGTTGCACGCCCTGCAGTTCAGCTTTGACTTAGCCCTTGGCTATCAGACGGACCTGCAGAGAGATCTCAGCAGGCCAGTCGCCTCTGAGCTGCGGCCCCCCCCTCCGCCCCCCATGTTCCCGGCACGGGACAGAGGCGTTCCAAAGGGGTCTCCAGCCTCTGACTTCCCGTTTGAAGACCACAGCCCGGGAGCCCGAGGTTGAAGGCGACACACAGCTGGCCGGTAACAAAGAGCCAGGGTCCAGGGCGCGCTGCCGCCCCCCCGGGACGTTTTGGAAACCCTGAGAGGCCGGGGCGGGGCTTCTGAGAGCTGTAGCCAATCACCAGAGGGCCAAGGCKCCGGGGGCGGGGCCTGGTGCCAGCGGCTGCAGCGGCCAGGCTGGGTCCGAGCATCCCGGACCCGCCCGGCCCGGACATGGCGAGCGTCCGGGCCTCCCCGCGAGGCGCGCTGCTGCTTCTGCTGGTCGTGGCGGGGGTCGCGGAGGTGACGGGGGGCCTGGCCCCGGGCAGCGCGGGTAAGTAGCCGGGGAAGCCACGATCGGGGCGGTCCYGAGCGAATGCCTCAGCGCTCCAAGATGGCGCGGAGCCGGGGGCGGGGTGCGCGTGCCCCCAGACCCGCGGGCGGCSGTCMGGATTGTCGCGCTGGAGCTGGACCCRGAGGCCGCTCCCCGCCCTCGCCTTCTTCTCCTTGAGGAGCTTCCGAACCCTGGGTGGTGACTTGGGTTCGAGGCCTTGCTCTGTCACCTCCYAGACAGGGGCCCCTTGCCCTGCCGGACCCTGGTCCCTGGCCCGGSTCCCTGTCAGAAAACAGGGAGGTGCCTGGGCTCCYGATAGCCCCGCCGGGCGGAAGGGATACCTAGGTGCAGCTCCCCTACTGCTGCCCAGCCAGTCGTTGTCACTTGTTAATTTGACTGACTTGGCCTGAGTGGCGGTGGACTTTGATAGGCTCCCCAAGGCTGCCTGCCCGGTGCACTGTCGGTGTGGAGTGGGGTGGGGGACGACTACACATCGATAAATCAGCCCGTGGCGGGCGAGTTTCGGGAGAGAGGTGCGTTCTTGGACTCTCTTAAAGCAATCACATCAGAGATGGATGGGAAGCCTGACCGCTTACGATTGTCCTTCCTGCGCTTGCTTGCCCGGCGGCGTTTGGATTTGACACCGACTTGTGGTTCCCGGGACACCTCAGGATGATAGGTGGCGCAAGACAGGAGCTCTAAGCAGTTTGAATTCAGGCAAACTTGTTCAGAGGAGAGTTGTGGGCGGGGCTGCTTGTGCACAGAGGAGGGTTGACAGTCACCTAGAAGATGAGAAAAACCCAAGTGTCTACCYGTACCAGCCATCGAAAGATGACTGGGATTTTTATGACAAAAGTAACGGAGGACTGTGTTGCTCACAGGGAGAGGCACTTAGGGAAAAGCATGCTCAGTCTCAACGAGGTTTTTAAGCAAGCCTGTAAGGTTAAAATTAAGGAGTTTTGGTTGCTGCTTTATTTTTTTAAAGGCAGGCGTTTGAAGAAGAATTGTGTCAGGAACCTGGGATTAGTTAATTAACTGAATTCTAAATTTAATTATAAGCTAATAAGGAAACCAATAGAAAAGGAGCGAAAGAGTAGTGTGAATTCTTGACTAATTCAGCTTATCTCTGTGTTCTAGTTAGCCCAAAGATGTCTCCAGAATACTAGTTACTCCTTTTTATCCCACTGTTGTAGAGTAGGGCTCTTAGGAAAACTTCAGTAAGTTTCTTGGCCTTAATCKTTTTTTACTTTAATATTCACATTCTTATATATGGTACCTTCTAGATCTGTGGTTCTCAACCYGTGTGTCTTGACCCCTTTTAGGGGGTCCGACGTCAAGGTGTCACCTAAGACCATCAAAAACACAGATATGATTACGATTCATAATAGTAGCATAATTAAAGTCATGAAGTAGCAACAAAAACAATTTTATAGGGGGAGGTTGGTCACCACAACATGAGGAGCTGTGTTAAAGGGTCACAGCTTTAGGAAGGTTGGAAACTACTGTTTCAGATTTTACTAAGAAGATTAACTGAGGTATCCACGAATAGCATTCAGAATAGCAGACACCAAAATGCTAGCTCTTAAGTGTGTTTGGACAAACCAGGTGTAGTGGTTTATACTTGTAATTCCTGGAAGGCTAAGGCAGGAATATTGCCACAAGACCCAGGCCAGCCTGGGTCACAGAGTGATACCCTGTCTCAAATAATAAAAAGCAAACAAATAAAAAATGAGAAGCAGAAAAGGGAAGACAAAAAAATAAAACAATGTAGACCAGGCAGCGGTGGTGCATGCCTCTAATCCCAGCATTCGGGAGGCAGAGGCAGGAGGTTCTCTGTGAATTCAAGGTCAGCATAGGCTACAGACAGGACATCCAGGGCTACACAAAAAAAATCCCTGTCTTGAAAAAAGATAGATAGATAGATAGATACCCTGTCTTGAAAAAGATAGATGTATGTAAGTATGTATGTATGTATGCATGTATACATGCATGTGTATAAAGGTGGGTGAATAAAGCACACTACAGTTGTAGCCCATCTAATTAACTGACAATAAAAGGTCCGCTGAGTCCTTTCAGTGACACCCATTGACTGAGAAGCTAGTGAATGACTTCTGGGTGAGAGTCATTTTGGGTTAATGAAATGTTATATAGCTGAATATGCTGAAAATAACTGACTTAATACACKTGAAAAGGGTGAACTTCACAAGATATGATTTATATCCCAGTAAAACAGCTGTGGAAAGGACAAAAGGCTTGCTATTTAACGTTCTGTATAACGCCGTGGAACACACTGGGCTGGTTGTTTCCAGTAGCCYGTCCATCTCTAAGATGTAGTTTGCACTGTTCGATACAAAGAGAGATTCCAGGACTGATTGTAAGTTGAGCCTCATTCCCTGTGCTAAATTCTGGGAAGCATACAGTACTGGTTTCTCATGTGAAGGGCACTGGGTGCTATAGTGGACAAAAGCTTCCACTGTGGATCTGTAGAAGGGCTGAAGCAGGAATGGAGAGCACAATTATTAAATTGTGTGTCGGTGAAGGCCTGGCTTGTAGTCCTGTCCCAGTGCTCTCATCTCTCCTCTCATTATCCCCTTCCAAGATAGTGTCCTCTGGTACACAGCTTTCCAGGTCACGGACCCCGCCGGCAGTGTCTGCCCTGACCGCTGTTCTTGGGGTGGTGAGAGAGTTGCAGCTTGCTCAGTGATTAGCACATTGGGGGATGGGATAAGAGCCCAGGTCGCAGGCCTGGGGTCTGTGTCTTAGGGCACGTTGGTGGCTCTGTTTCTATTTAAGATGTTTTGTAATAATACAAAAGAGAGAAAGATGTGTAACATTAAGGGCCAAGTTTCAAGGAGTTGACATTTGAGGGATTATGTAATAGCCTAGAATCCAGAAGAAGAATGTAATGAATTTTAAGTTAGAAAAAGGAAACGCCTATCTGGAGGAAAGTAATAAAAAGCAGATTTTCCTCCCGCTGACTATCTTGGCCCCTGATGTTGAAAGAGTCGGGGCTGGTGACAGCCCAGATCGGGCAGCTTATCCTGGCATACAATACAGGAGCTCCTCTCTGGCATCCATAGACTCAAGCAGGCTTTCATTATTCCTACTTTCCATTGTTTAACACTCCTTGAAGAAAGTGAGCCGATGGCAGGGAGAGAGGCTTTGCTATTATAAACTGACCGTTCAGAAGGCAGGACCATTGGCCTGAGGCTCACTTACTCAGGAAACTCTGGCTGGTGTGGACGTCATACCCTGGTCAAGGGCAGAGCTGGTGCCTTCAGCAGCCCAAGTTCGAGGGAGCGAACGGTGATGGAATGGAGAATCCGTAAGAAATGGATGAAAGGATTTCTGGGTGTGAGTATGGTGTGAAGAAACTTAACAACATGGTGACAGAACTATGTGAGGGACAGACTGTGTCTCATGCAGGGCTGACAGGAACAGCCTCTTGGAGAAGTGACTCTTGCAGTGAGGATGGAAGCCAGCGAAGGCCTTATGAAAGGTGAGGGTGTGGTTCAGTGCTAGAGCAGCTAGAATGCACAAGGCCTGAGTTCATTCCCCAGCCCTGGAAACGGGTGAGCAGAGTCCTTGGAAAAAGAAAAGTTCATCTTCATATATGTTCATGACAGATATTAGGAGTGACCCACATTTGTTAAGCTGCTAATGGTGCCAGAAACTATAGCCCAAGTTATAATGCGGTATGCCAAAAATACACATGTTCTCTTCTTTTGTGCTCACCTAGGCATATAGCAAATTCCAGGCCATCCTGGTTTTTGTCTCAAAAGCAAGGGGGTGGGGGTAGCACACAACAGACAACTAGAGGTAGTTCAGTAAAGTGCCTATCGTGCACAAGAAGCACCTGACTCAGATCTCTAGCACTCACATGAAAAGTTGTGTAGCAATATGTGTCTGTAATCCAGCACTGGGGTATGAAAAAGAGGATCCCTGGAACTCACTGATAAAGTCCAGACTCAGTGAGAAACTGTCTCAAAACAAAGGAAGAAGAAGGAGAAGGCAGAGAAGAAGAGGAGGAGGAGGAAGAGGAGAAAGACTGAGAAAACCCCAGACATCAATCTCTAACCTCCACCAACATGTGCACCCATCTGTGCATGTGAACATATAAATAATTTTTTTAAATAAGCCAGATGTGATGCTATAACTTGAATACTAGCACTTGGGAGATAAAGGCAGTAAGATCAGGAATTTAAAAGTCGATTTTTTCTATATAGTGAGTTAGAGGTTAGAATGAGGTATATGTGATGCTGTATCAACAGAATTCATATATACATATATATACATACATATATATATTATTGAGACATTCTAACCAAGAAATATTTCATTGGGAACTAAATTTCTTATCATTAGATCCTGTGTTTATAATGGGAGGCCTGGAGAATGGAGAATGGATTACCTAAGAATACTGACAACTGATATCTAGAAGATTCTTCCTAAGAGTCATCCGCAGTTTTTTTCATAATAATGAATATCAGGATAAAGTGCTTTTGATGCCAAGGACCAGAAACAAGATGGCTGCCTGAGATGGGGGCGGATGTAGCCTTGCAGTGTAAGTGGCATGCGCCAAGGGTGGGACGTTTCAGCACACTCTTCACCCTCCCAAGGACTGAGGGCAGTGGGAAACTGTGAGAAGCAAGACTGCATCGGAAAGTCACTGTCTGCCTGTGGCTGCTCACTGTGCATTTCCTAATGCTTCATCTTTGTCCCTGGGCTTTCTGTACRCTTATCAGAGTCCTGAGTTCAAAGCCTTTTGACCCTGTAAGCTATCACTAGTGGCTTCTTACCTTCGGTGTACTTATTGACTCCAATTTGCATATTTTTTGTTAATCATGCAGTTTTCTGAATTAAGAGTGTATCACTATAATGTACTGAGATGAAGTGACAGAAAGTATCCTGTACTTCCTTTTTTGTTAAGGGGGCATTATATGGGGCTGGAGAGATGGCTCAGTGGTTAAGGTCATTTGCTACTCTTCCAGAGGGTCTGAATTCTGTTCTAATACCCACATCAGGTGGCTCAAAACCTCCTGTAACTCTGGCTCCAGGACACCCACTTTTAGCCTCTGCAATACCCACCTGTATATAACATAYAAAGACATGCACACACATAAATAAATAAAAACAAGCTTTGAGAAAACACATAATTAACAAAAAGGCTGGAGAGATGGCTCAGTGGCTAAGAGGACTGGCTGCTCTTCCAGAGGCCCAGAGTTGCATTCCTAGCACCGAAGTGGCCGCTCACACCCACCCACTTAACTTTTGTCCCAGGGGATCTGACACCCCCTTCTGGCTTCCATGATCACTGCATGAGCAAGGTCCACAGACATAATGCTGACAACACATCCATACACATTAGATATATAAAATCTAATAAAGCCTGTATAACAGGCTGTAATATCTTTTAATCAGTGAGTAGTTCTTTAACTGAACAACATACTAGAAACTTACAGTCAGTCTCTGGTACCAAAAGAACTCTCATGAACTAACCAGAGAAGAGTCACGGTTAAAGGTTCCATTCTGCCACTTTGAATTAACCAGAAAATCAACAACTATATTAGAGAAGGAAGACTTACTTTGGGTGCAGGTGGTAAATGTGCATTTTCCTCACAAAATAATTAAAGTTTGAGGGAGGGAAACTAGGAAAATATTTGGAAATTTTAGAGGTCGACCAGTAGGAAATAGGTGGCTGATTAAGAGTGACATTACCTTGCCTCTAAAAATGGGGAGGAAAAATTAAGATGGAAGTTTATTGATGTCAGAACCAAATGAGATCATTGCAATGTTGACAAGCAGTGGGGACGATGTATAATGTGGAAACAAAATGTGTACCTGTTTACACATGTGCAGACAGATKCAGCAGTGTGACGATGGTATCGAATGTGTGCTGGGTATATGCTTAAGCGTTGGCTTTTCACTCTCCCTTGGCTGATAATGTGTGTGTGTGTGTGTGTGTGTGTGTGTGTGTGTGTGTGTGTGTGTAAATGCATATGCTTGCATATCTTTATGTCTTTGTTTTAGAGAAGTTAAGACAATCTCGCATTGTAGCCCAGACTTGCCTCCAATTCATAGTGACCCTTATTCCTGAGCCTCCTGGGTGCTAAGATACAGGGCTGCTTATATGTTTTTTATAGGTTAAAGTTACAGTTATTTAAATATCTTTAGTGATTATTACTTTCTAAGTTGTCTTAAAATCAAACTTTATTGTAAAAGATTTCACATACTAAACATAAATAAAAATTGGTCTTTTTATTTATAATCTCAGTATTAGCCCAGATTTTGTACGATAGATATGAATATATTTACTTACATACATATTCTGTTTTAACAGTTCTTTGTGTTGTATTTATTAGAGAACCTATTTTCTTTAGTAAAAAAAAAAAAAAAAAAAAAAAAAAACCAAACAGGAATGGCTTTGCAATGACAACATTGAATTATAGCATTTGGGAGGCTTCTGTGGAAAAATCCCTTTTAATTTACAAAAGCCTATAATTCCAGGGGTATTTATTTTTAGATTATGGTGTGTCTTTGCTTCCTTAAATGCTAGCTGGCCCTAGCAGTTGCATTTTCCTAGTGTAGCCAGAGCGTGCCTGCCGCTCACTCTCTGGTGTGCATGTGGTCTCCTCCAGCTGGCCCTTAGTGTTCCAGGTTATTGGATAATTCTGCTTGAATGTTCCTAGGCTATACCAATTCCTTCCTAAAACCAGCAAGCATGGCTCTTAGTGACTCCCTGTTGGTTTTCATCAACTTTACAATCTGAATCTTGGACTGAGACTTGAACATGACATCTGTATCCCTTCAGGGGGGGCTAGACTGGTGCTCTTCATTCTCGCGTCAGTGTCAGGTATTATTTCACCTCTTCCCTCCTTGTCCAGTTCCACTTTATGACAGTGCGCAGGGTTTTAAACCACAGCAAAGTAGGGGAACAAGTAGGCAAACTAGAGTCAAAGTAAAACGTTTCTGGAACCCCTCGCCCTGTAGAAAGCACTKGCCAGAACACATTTCTTTTGTAGTTGTTGATTGCTTTGTTTTGTTTTGTTTTTGCCGTTCCCCATCCCCATGTCCCAGTTATAGCTGAATGATGAACCAATTAATCCACCTTAATTATTCTAAAAAAGATAAAGGCCTTTAATTACTTTAATTGCATTCAGATTTTTCATATTCTTAGTGAAGGCATATGAATTGAGAACGTATAAACATTTATTTCTTGAAAAGGATGTAGTCCTAAAGATTAATTATAAGTTTTTATTGTTTAAAAGTAAAAAAAAAAAAAAAAAGCACTAATATAGTGATGTCCACTGTTTAGAATCAGCAGGGGCAGTGTGGTGGGGCAACGGCCCTGGGTCTGTTGGTGGAGNCATGACTCTTTTAAATAGACCTTTGCTTCCAGGGACTTTTTTTTTTAATTCCTAGGCCCAAATCAGACTCCTGTCTGCCTGGTTGTTTTCTTTTTGTTAAGTCTGTGTTTATTGGGACCATATGTTACTCTGAGTTATCTCTTCTCCAAATCAGCTGGATTTTTCGCCCTCATATGACCTTTGTGTTAGAGGGCAGAAGAAAGTGCCTTCTACAGCACACTGGGTCAGAGGAGAGGCTGCCTTTCCCTCCCAGCAGGGCAGCAGACTGAGGGCAAGAAAAGTGTGTATCTGTATGTATAGTGTGTAGGGGTGTCAGAAAAGTGTTTTGTACGTAYGTATGTATGTATGTGTATAGATACACACACCATTTTTGATTTAGAAAAATTTTTGTGCCCTCAAACTCCCCATGTAATCCAGACTGGCTTTCAACCCCTTTCTGTTCCTTCTGCACCAGCCCCAGACTGCTGGGATTGCAGCTTTGCACTGTACCACCAGGCTGTGTAGACTCTCTCCGCCAGACACTGAGCTCACAGAAGCTGGTCTCCAGTGCTGCACTTAGTGGCCTTTGAAATGCCATGTAAGATTATTTCTTTTTTATTCACTTGTTTATTCATTCTTTTCTCCTCCAATACTAATCCAGAGTTCAGATCTCCAACACCCGTGTGAATGGGTTTACCAATTCAGCTTCAACTGGCGGAGGCAGGGGATCCTCAGAGCAAGCTGGCTAGCAAGACTAATCATGTCAACAAACTTGGGACTTGGTCGAAAGACCCTGCCTCAATAAATAAAATGGAAGCGCAATTGTAGATGATTCTGACATCAACCTTAGGGTTCCGCATGCATTACACCATGTCCACATGCACCCACACATACATGCTCTTGCAAACACACACACACACACACACACACACACACACACACACACACACACACTTTAAAAAGAAACCTGTATGAACATACATTTAAAACCCATGTTTATATTTACCTCCTTTCTCAGTTCTTAAAGGGACCAGTTCAGAYGGCAACAGTTTCAGTTCAAGCCCACACAATGACACACTTCAATCCTATTATACCCTGTCTGTTTCACACAGAAGGTAGATGCTGTCGCCTCCCTCTTCATTTAGCACTGTCTTTAAATCCTTTCCTTGGCTAGGATGTTACCATGCTGCAGCAAGCATGTAGAAACTGCTTTTCATAAAAGGCATCGAACTCTTCACCCACAAGGTAACAAAAGCAAGATAAAGCCTGACATCTCATCCTTCACTTTGTGCCTCTTTCACTTTGGCTCAGACTTCCGCTTGACTGTCACGTTAATCATTCGTTAATCATTCGGGGTATCTATCTCCTTGATCTGTCTCACTCCCGTCAAGGAGGAGTCACAGAAATAAGCCATTGTCCTAAACCTGCAGGCACACCTAGCTTTGCAGGAYGATTGACTACTTTTCCTCTGCCTCCCGGAACAGAAGTATTAACCATGGAAGAACTCGATTGGGCCTCTTGAGCTTATGRCAACTGTAGCAAGTCCTTGTGAAGAGAGCGCTGAGACTAAGGTCAGCCAGCCACACCTTAACCAGGGCTGCTTAGTCCTATGAGCCTCTGCCCACTGCTTCAGTTCCTTCTGTTTGAAGTGAAAGTTCCTACCAATACCCTAAAGACAAACGGGCTCACTAGACCATTTTGTTTTCCTTTCAAACACATTTATTAGGTTTCTGCCTTTCACTATTATTTGTCTATTTAATTGCTGTTAAGATAGGTAGCCGAGTCTAACCAGTTGGTGGTGCCAAAGACTGAGCATTTTGTCTCTAAAACTCTAGTTACGCTACCACGGGATTGTAATTTACCTCTTGTTCACTACTGCGCCCTATCTCTAGACACAGTACCCCCCCTTGAGCCTACATCCTCAAGCACAGTACCCCTTCTGGAACCCATGTCCCCAAGCACAGTACCCCCCTGTGGAGTGGACATCCCCACCTCATTTCACCATGTTCTTTCTGCTTGACCTCCAATCGGGTATGCTATAATGCAGTTCTGCCMCAACCACCCAGAGTGTGCACACACACCCTGCCAGCTAAAGTGCATGGCTCTACCAAGACCACTTCCTRCACACACCAACCTTACTTCAGGTTCTTTGAGTACAGTGGAACCTTTCTTGGGTCATGGTGACCTTCACTGGGGAATTGAGAACACAGGATAGTCAGTCACCAAAGTCCCCCAAGCCAGTAGCTTTTGAGTATGTTGTCTCAAGCCCAAGRGTTTGTTTTTTCATGCCCAAGAATAAGAATATTGCCAAGRATTAACCAGAGCAAACAGATTTAGTAAAGAACCATGAGAACTCCGGAGAGCAGGAAGAGCCCTGGAGGAGTGCTGGTGTGCTGCCCTGCCTGGTGATCCTTCATGGGTTCTATAACGGGGATTGGGTGGAAAGTGAGCTAATTTCTATTGGAATTGATCGTTTTTGACGACATGGGGACAATGGCATGAAGGAATTCACAGGCCCAAGCAGAGTTACTTACTCAGGGGAAGGAGTCATGTGCTGTATGCTCTTGATCCACCATGAGCCCTCCCTTACTGCCTAAGGGAAACTAGCTCCTTGATTTGCCAGGTTAACACACTTTTTAAAAAGACTTTGGGTTTTTTGTTTTTGTTTTTTTAATGAGTATATGTCATGTGTATAGGTAACTGTANTTATAAGTTTTTATTGTTTAAAAGTAAAAAAAAAAAAAAAGCACTAATATAGTGATGTCCACTGTTTAGAATCAGCAGGGGCAGTGTGGTGGGGCAACGGCCCTGGGTCTGTTGGTGGAGGGTGGCAGTCCTCCCAGGGGCGGAAATGTACGATTAGGGAGGAATGCTCGGTGAGAGGGGAAGGGGTTATTACTGGAGAACTTCAGGCTGCCCTCTTTCATCCTATTTTGTCAGAAGTACCAAAAAAAAATTTTTTTTGGAAAAGCTAGAAGGAGAGATGCCRGAATGTCAGCAGAGGTTGTGGCGGGACAGTTGGAGTAGAAATCATTTTCCTTTTCATCTTTATTTTCCAAATTTTGTGGTTTCTTTCTTTTTTGTGTATAATTTTTTTTTAATTTTAGCTTTGTGCCAAAACAAAAACACAACTGTCACCTCAAAAGGATAAACGGTCGTTTATTCTGAAGCCAAATAGAAGTGGCCTTAGCCCAGGAACATAGAGTTAGTTTATCCCAAGTCCCATGCATGTTTCAGTGTTGTAACAAAGAAAATCCTAAATCAGGGCACTTCCAGTTACGTTGGTGGACACATTAAGTGCATGGGTTGAGCAAAGTGGGGTGAATAACTTCTGCTGGCCTCCGATGCTGTCTGCTAGTGTTCTTAGCCTTTTGAGTGGGGGAAACTAGGATTTTGTTAAGTTAATACATTCCAGAAAGTCACAGTGTAATTAGGGGGCTAAAGATAGCCCAGGATAAATTGTAATTAGGCTCTGGACCTGCAGGAGTCCAACCTCTCTGCTCTCATTTACGTGAAACTGTTACTCATCCTTGCAGAAGGGTCATTTGAAGATACAGTTTCTTTCTGGAAACTTCTCATTTGGAAATCACTTTACAATAAATTTGACCTTCACTATTAAATATAAAATGGGGGAAGGGGCTTCTGTATTTATAGTTTAATAAAACCTCCCGTTGCTTTGAGAGTTTTAATTAGAATACATTWCATGACTCTTTTAAATAGACCTTTGCTTCCAGGGACTTTTTTTTTTAATTCCTAGGCCCAAATCAGACTCCTGTCTGCCTGGTTGTTTTCTTTTTGTTAAGTCTGTGTTTATTGGGACCATATGTTACTCTGAGTTATCTCTTCTCCAAATCAGCTGGATTTTTCGCCCTCATATGACCTTTGTGTTAGAGGGCAGAAGAAAGTGCCTTCTACAGCACACTGGGTCAGAGGAGAGGCTGCCTTTCCCTCCCAGCAGGGCAGCAGACTGAGGGCAAGAAAAGTGTGTATCTGTATGTATAGTGTGTAGGGGTGTCAGAAAAGTGTTTTGTACGTAYGTATGTATGTATGTGTATAGATACACACACCATTTTTGATTTAGAAAAATTTTTGTGCCCTCAAACTCCCCATGTAATCCAGACTGGCTTTCAACCCCTTTCTGTTCCTTCTGCACCAGCCCCAGACTGCTGGGATTGCAGCTTTGCACTGTACCACCAGGCTGTGTAGACTCTCTCCGCCAGACACTGAGCTCACAGAAGCTGGTCTCCAGTGCTGCACTTAGTGGCCTTTGAAATGCCATGTAAGATTATTTCTTTTTTATTCACTTGTTTATTCATTCTTTTCTCCTCCAATACTAATCCAGAGTTCAGATCTCCAACACCCGTGTGAATGGGTTTACCAATTCAGCTTCAACTGGCGGAGGCAGGGGATCCTCAGAGCAAGCTGGCTAGCAAGACTAATCATGTCAACAAACTTGGGACTTGGTCGAAAGACCCTGCCTCAATAAATAAAATGGAAGCGCAATTGTAGATGATTCTGACATCAACCTTAGGGTTCCGCATGCATTACACCATGTCCACATGCACCCACACATACATGCTCTTGCAAACACACACACACACACACACACACACACACACACACACACACACACACTTTAAAAAGAAACCTGTATGAACATACATTTAAAACCCATGTTTATATTTACCTCCTTTCTCAGTTCTTAAAGGGACCAGTTCAGA
>BDUI01006775.1:10884-25078 GCA_002335545.1 Apodemus speciosus
ATTTTCTCAATTAGTGATCAAGGGGGGAGGGCCCATTGTGGGTGGTGCCATCCCTGGGCTGGTAGTCCTGGGTTCTATAAGAGAGCAGGCTGAGCAAGCCAGGGGAAGCAAGCCAGTGAGTAACATCCCTCCATGGCCTCTGCATCAGCTCCTGCTTCCTGACCTGCTTGGGTTCCAGTCCTGACTTCCTCTGGTGATGAACAACAGTGTGGAAGTGCAAGCTGAATAAACCCTTTCCTCCCCAACTTGCTTTTTGGTCATGATGTTTGTGCAGGAATAGGAACCCTGACTAAGACAGGAGCTTTTGGGTTAGTGTCCTTATAATTACATTTTCCAGTTTTCAGAGTATTTTACTGAATTGCTCAGTCTTTTCCGTTCCTTCATGGAATGTGGGTGCATTATATAGTCACCATTTTGGGCTCTTCAGTTATACCTTATTTCTCAGAACTTCCTGTGTTTTCTCTTTCTGTCCTATCCATCCATCCACCTATGAGGGAAAGGGGAGTGTGTGAATAGGTGGTGGTTTTAGTGAGACTCAGACCTTTGGACGCTCTGCTGGTCTTATCTTGGGGGTAATGTAAGCCTCTGCCCCTCATCCAGCTGTTAGTGCTTAGCTTCCTCTCTCCCTTTATCTTCCTCTCTCCTCCCATTTCCCATCTTGCTTTTGCTTTGTAGCCCAGGCTGTCTTCAGACTCAAGATCCTCTTGCCTCAGCCCCTTGATATTTTCCTGAGGTTATAAATATGGTCCATTCCAGCTTCCACACAGTTTAAAATACCAGTTGATGAATATGATGTTATAGAAATCAGACAAAAGGCACTTCAGTATTTGGGGCTTTTTATTATCATCTATGTGCTGTTTTTTTTTTTTTTCAAGACAGGGTTTCTTTATGTAGCTCTGGCTGACCTAGAACTCACTCCCTAGGCCAGCTTAGCCTCAAACTCACAGAGATCTACCTGCCTCTGCCTCCCAAGTGCTGGGATGAAAGCCAGTCACTGTTGCCCGGCTCTTCTGTGTCTTATGTTGGCTAGTCAGTCAGTTATTTCATGGGCTTTCAGGCATTTCTTTCCAGGATCCCCAAAAAGTGATTTGTTTGTTTTGCTGGGCAGGGTACAGAGTCTTCTGCTAGGCCGCTGAAAAGTGACCTTTCTGACCTAACCACCCAACGGAGACCGTGATGGTGGAACGGTCGGTCACTGAGCAGTACCTGGCACCGTAGTTCCCCAGGACGGCGGAAGTCACTCCCTCTGGTAGACGCTGTAGGCGCGCCAGCTCATTTGTGTTGATCCTCAGCCTCAGTCTCAGTCTCGGAGCGGAGTGGCTGTGGTCGGTGGAAGGCAGAGGAGTACAGGGCTGCTTTGTGTGGTGGTTATTTCTGAAATGGAATGGTAGGCAGTCGCTGTGTTTGCTGTCGCTACTGCTTTAAGGTGATGGGCTCTGCGGAGAGACAGTCTTCCCTTCCCACTGTAGTCCATGCTCCTTGGGAAGCCCCGGGCCTCCTGGGTGAGAAGTCTTCAAAGTCACATAGCTGACACATCATTTGTACTTCAAGCTCTTTTGGTGTACAATGGGCCAAAATGTAAGATGGACCCTTAGGGACCCCTTGGGAAGCAYGTGACTGGTGAGCATAGTTTGTGTCTTCCCCTTTCGTGGATTCTGTTTTCTGACAAGGCAGTGAAGGGCCAGATTTCAGCATTATGTATACTTTCCTTAATCTGAAGCGGTGTTTGCTGG
The DNA here is from genome assembly GCA_002335545.1 of Apodemus speciosus. Taxonomy (NCBI): domain Eukaryota; kingdom Metazoa; phylum Chordata; class Mammalia; order Rodentia; family Muridae; genus Apodemus; species Apodemus speciosus. The sequence goes on from BDUI01006775.1 coordinate 12,618, forward strand.
CTACTGGGGGTGACTTTTAAGGCTCACATTCGATAATCTGGAAACCTTTAAAGAGCAGTGATCCTGCCCTGAAATACGGACTTATTCCTTAGGGCACTTGCTTGGGTCACCTGGCCAGAGACTGTCCTCATGTCAGGCCCAATGGTGAGTGTGTGTAATCCCAGCACCTGGGCCTAATGGATGAGGATTCCCAGGAGATTACACTGAGCCTTAGAATACATTCTGTCAGCCAGTGCTATGGAGTGAGACCCTGTCTCACACACACAAAAAAATTTTAAATAGATTATTCTCTATTGTCTTTTTTTTTAAAAGATTTATTTATTATATATAAGTACACTGTAGCTGTCTCCAGACACACCAGAAGAAGGTGTCAGATTTCATTACAGATGGTTGTGAGCCACCATGTGGTTGCTGGGATTTGAACTCAGGACCTCCGGAAGAATAGTCGGTGCTCTTACCCACTGAGCCATCTCACCAGCCCTCTCTATTGTCTTTTAACAGCTCTATAAAGACCTTAACTTTAAAGCGAGTTAAACCTGAAAGTAACACAAAAGTTACTCACCCTGACTCAGACCAGCCAGCCAGTCAGACCAGAGCAACAACGAAGTCCATTGTTTTAGAGAAGTATAGAATTTATACAAGACTTCTTTTTTAAAAAACAAAACAAGAAGTCTTTGGTTGTGTCAGGGATGGAACTAGACTGAGCCTTTCTGAGGTGTTTGGTCTATCTATCCCCAGCACCAGGGAAGAAACAAAAGGAATCTGGTCCTGAGGTGAGGAGAGACACTACAGGAGTGGCAGAGAGACACTACAGGAGATCTGGCTATGGGCTTGTAAAGTAGAAAATTTTACATTTCATTTAATAGAAGAGATCTTTAGTTTTCCATCCTTAATCCTGAGGGTCAAGATTTTTTTGGTCAAGCATGTGAGGTTAGGGGCTCACAGTGCTTACCATGAATTTTGACAGATGGAGTGTGATTTCTGGAAAGTAAAGGCGGGAAGAGAACTATTGTACACAGTTGTCCTCTGCCCGCCCTCCACGTGTGCTGTGGCACACACGCCACACACACACACACACACACACACACACACACACACACACACATCTTAACAAAGTGATAATAAGAGAATGTGTGGTGGACAGTCTGTAGCGTGAGGCTGAGACGCTTTTCTTTTCTCTCCTGTAGACTACTTTTGGCCAATTTTGTGGAACCTGTWGGCCTCACTTACTCCATGTTTATCCCTACCTTGCTGAATCAGGGCACCACTGCTCAGCAGGAGAAATGGATGGACCCGTCCAAAGAACTCCAGATAATTGGCACCTACGCCCAGACGGAGATGGGCCACGGTTAGTCCACATCTGCGGGTCCTGGGGTGACCACTAAATGAGTTCGAGAAAAATGACTCCTGCCTTTGGGTTGTTGTTTCTTCCTCCTGTTGCTGTATGTTTGGGATTTAATTTTTTAAATTGTCGCATCAAAACCCAATTTCTCTTTCTGAGTTTATTTCCTCATAAAATAGGTCCAGGGCTCTGACCAGCATCTTCCAGTGTTACTCCTTAAAGCTTGTCATTGTCACAGACACCGACTGCTAACAGTGCTGTGCAGCTTGGAGAGGTGGCATTTAGAGGTGTCAGAGCACCCAGCCATGTTGGCATGTGTAACTGTGGGGGCTCTGTTGGAAGTTCCTCTGAGTGTTGACGTCTCACCAGTGTCTAGAGGTGACTTCAGAAGTGCGCCTGGAATGACACAGTGGAAGCAGGGAGCTGGAGCTGTTCTGCTCTTACGTTGTCTGCTAGCTGCTCCAAAGTTTGTAAAACGAATCCTGCGGTTTTCTCTAGCTGTTTGTTGTAGTTCCTGCGTGAATGTCTGTGGATCCTTTACTGGCTCGAGCTTTTGGTTAACTCCTTCCTAAATGCTTGGGTATATTCAGCAAGTTGTAGTCTCAGTGTGGAATAGGATTGTTTTCAGACACAAAACTCATGGTAAGTGTCCATGTTTTAGCTTCTGGTTTTTTTGTTTGTTGATTTTTCGAGACAGGGTTTCTCTGTGTAGCCCTGGCTGTCCTGGAACTCACTCTGTAGACCAGGCTGACCTCCAACTCAGAAATCCGCCTGCCTCTGCCTCCCAAGTGCTGGGATTAGAGGCATGCGCCACCCCCGCCCAGCTTGCTTTGGCTTTCTTAGGAGAAGGCTGGCCTTGCTGGCCTGGGCTGGATGACCACGCAGTCTGCCTCCCTTGGCCTCCCATGTGCCCAACAGGTATGAGTGTTTTAGATTTGAGATGGCCTCAGTGCCGTGACGGAGGGACCATGAAGAGAAGAGGGCTGGGCATGATAGAGCAGTCTTACAGCCCAGCCCTCGGGAGGCCAAAGCAGGAAGATTGCAAGTTTGAAGTGAACCTGGACTTGGAAGTTAAACCCTCTCAGAGAACCATACAGGGTGTGGGCAAGGCTGCTGAACAAATCTGCATTGTTCTCTCCAGGGGATTATGACTGTGTGTGGGGGGGGGGATTAAGTGGTGTGTGTGACCTGTGTCACAGACACCCAAGGCTTCATTCAGGATGCCAACACTGGATGGACAGGCCTGGAACATCTCCCTTTCTGGATGTTCTGACCTGCATCCTTCATAGGAGGCCTTAGGTATGAACTGTAAGCAAGTGTATGTCTCTTTGGTCTTCCCTTGTTGGCCTACTATGACTGCTTTAAGTTTACAGAGAGGACAGGCTTAAGACTTGAACTCTTAGCTGAGATCAGAAGTGAACTCATGCCAGACGGTGGTGGCGCACACTTTAATCCCAGCACTTGGGAGGCAGAGACAGGTGGATTTCTGAGTTCGAGGCCAGCCTGGTCTACAGAGCGAGTTCCAGGGCAGCCAGGGCTGCACAGAGAAACCCTGTCTCTCGAAAAACCAAAGAAAGTGAACTCATAGGTCTTTCTCTGGACAAGCTTGCATGCTTCTAATTTGGGATATTTTCTTGTCTCTGAGTCAGTTCAGTTGTGTCAGCTGTCAGGGTACAGTGGTAGAGGATTGTTTTGCTTCTTGGTGTTTTGTTCATTTTCCGTCTTCTTTCCCACCCTCATTCTATCCTGCAGGTTAAGAGGTCAAATCTGTTGGTTAATTTGCATATGACAGTATTTCCTGATAAAGAACAGGTTAAAACACAGTCCTTTCCCATAAAGGAAAAGGCAGATCATGTCAATTTTGTCTTTTCCCTTTATGCCTTCCTGTCCCGTCACACATGAAATCTTGACAGGCCTGTTCCTGGGTCTCAGGCAAGGAGAGAGAGCTGGTCTGAGGAAGATGCTCTGCAGGCCTAGTGTTGGAGGAACACTGGAAGTCAGAGCACATTTCCTCATGTCACAGAGCAGGTGACCAGGTGAAGATCCTGCCACTTGATAGGGACTGTGTCCTTTACCTTACTTCTCATTACTGCCTTGGTCTAGGAAGACGAGGCTGCTGTGATACAGCTGCTGCCCTGGATGACAGCCCTGGCAGGCTCCTCTCACTGAAGAAGGGACCTTTCCTCCGTCAAACTTGAAAGAAAAGTTGATCTCATGAGTCTTTAATCCTGCACTGCGGCTCACTGCCATCCCCCATACCAGTCTGAGTTCTTCCAAGCTGACTGGACCCTGTAGGTTCCTGTGAGACTTGTATCTTGGGTTTGGGTTATTGCAGTTTTCTCAGCTTTATTCTGTCAGTCTGTCTGTCTTTTTCTTTGGTGCTGGGATGGAACCCAGTCTTTATGCTTGTTAGCCAAGCTCTCCAGCACTGATCGGAAGCCATAGTCCTTTCTTGCTGCTGTAATCTAACTTCTTTATCAGAGCAACAGTTGCCTAGCACACAGGAGGCCCTCAGTTCAACCCCCAGCACTGCTGTGGAGAAAGAAAAGAAAACTATATACACAGGCATGTGTTCATAAACATATATACTATCTGGGGTTATGTCTTTGGTCTGTTATCAGAAATGAATCACTTCATTGAAGGAAAGACTACTTTTTCTTTCTTTTTTTTTCTTTTTCTTTTCTTTTCTTTTCTTTTTGAGGCAAGACAGATCTCTGTGAGGCCAGCCTGGTCTACATAGTAAGTTCCAGGCTGATCAGGGCTACACAGTGAGACCCTGTCTCAAAAATAAAACAAAACCACCTAGATTCATTTTTATTCATGTGTGTGTTTGTGTGTGTGTGTGCGTGCGTGCGTGCGTGCGTGCGTGTGTGTGTGTGTGTGTGTGTGTGTGTTGGTGCCCTCAGAGGTCAGAAAAGCATAGCTTCCCCTGGAGCGGGAGTTGCAGAAGTCGGGCGTCCTGGGTGAGTTCTCTACGGGCACTGAGACCTGAGCTCAGGTCTTGGCAAAGTACCAAGTGCTCTCCATCTCTCCAGCCCCTCCCTTGCTTTCTGTCTTGTCCGAGACAGGGTTCTAAATAGCCCAGAGCTCATGTGGGGCAGGCTGGCATGGAATTTTCGTCAGTCCTCACTTCTGCCTCTGTAGTGCGGGGATTGCAGGAGAGCCCTGCAGTACCTCACAGAGGTCTAACCCAGGCTAGCTTCTACCTCTCCGTCCTCCTCCCTCACCTACAGCTTTTGCCCATCGGGTGCCAGCACCAGCTACTGACTTTGAATGCTGATCTCAGTTTGTCAAGTCGAAAAAAATTACATTGCAGAAATTTGAGTTAGGGTTTTAGCAAAGTGTTTTATTTTCTTGGGAAGTAATTCTTTCATGCTGCTCCCGGGCAGAAGGTAGCTAACGTTTCCCTGTTAGTCAGACCCGGGAGGAGGGTATTATGGGAGACAGTCCCTTTATAGACTACCCTGGGCCCAAACTCGTGGGGCTCCTCCTGGCTGATGGGACTGTAGGCTCGGCACAGGTCACCGGGCCTGCTTTGTCTTTGGAGGGAGCTTGCCTTTGTGCACCCAGGCAACCACTGTGCTAAAGGCTCAGCCGTGCTCGCAGCCGGAGCGGAGCGTGTGTCCCTGCTGTTGACTGCCAGCCTGCCCTGCTTCGTAGCCTATGGAAGGAGAGACTGAAGAGACCTTTCCACAGAACAGCTGTTAAAACTGACTTTAACACTTCGCCAAATGTAGTGCAGTGCTTTATAACGTACGACAGATTATCTCCCAGGAGTACGCTTYACTGTCTGCGTGATCAACGTCAGTAGAGAAGCTGTCACACACTTTGTACCTTCTTCCGAGTCTGAAGGGGGCTGCTTCCAGGCTCCACCTTCACCATCACAGAGCAGCTCTGCTGAAAGCAGAAAGCGGGGTGCTCCCAGCCCCGGGCTCCCTGTCTAGGTCAGGGTTACTGCTCTGGGCACCTGGCATGTGTGTGTTTCTTACCGGATACTAACCTTCTGGGAAGAGGGAGTGCTGAGGAGCCCCRGGCCTGAGCACTGGAGCCTGATTCCACCCTGATCTCCCCAGCCCTGCTTAAAGCCAGGGCCTCCTGGAGGAGTTCTAGGTTTCGGTGTAGGGGATTAACAGTGGTTTTGTTTTTGTCTGTTTGTGCTAGAACAAACCCAAGGCTGATTGTTTTACCACTGTGCTATATTGCCATTCCCAGCACTGGCGTTTTAAAAGTTCATGAATGAGAAAGGCATTTGGGGTGGTAGACATGGCTCAGCAGTTAAGAGCGCTGGCTGCTCTTCCAAAGGACCTGGGTTGGATTCCCAACACCCACATGGCAGCTCACATCCCTGAGTGTAACTCCAGTTCCAGGGCCTCTGACACCTTCACACAGACATACAGACAGACAAAGCACCAAAGAACATAAAATAAAAATAAATCATGTATTAAAAAAAGAAAAGAAAAAAAGAGCATTTAAAGAATACAACTTGGTTGGTTTCTTTGGTTTTTAAGGTAGGATTCCTCTGTGGCCCAGGCTGGCCTTGAACTTGAGTCCCCCTGCCTCTGCCTCCTGTGTGCTGGGATTACAAGTGTGCACCATCGCAGCCAGGTCCACTGGTTGGTTTCAATGGTTTTCTCTAATTTTAAAATGACTGAAAATTCATATGGAGTTGCAAAAGCGGCACAAGTGTCCCCACAAACCTTTGACCCACTCGGCCTGTGGCCAGCCTTTTGAGATTGTGAGTTTGGCTGTCTGCAAACCCTGTCCTGGTCTGCCGCCATCGCTCTGATACACGTGTGGCATGTGGCCATCCATTCTCCTTTATTCTCGGAGTGGGGGGAGTCACTGCATCTCTTGGGAACAGTTAGCTGGAAATGCAGCCCCTGGCCCTGGGGAGGGCACGGTAAGCTGCTTACCTGGTCAGCGCTGCCTGTCCCCTCCCCAGCTTAGATGGAGGACTCAGAGGATGAAGGGTCGATGGTCCAGGTTCATCTCTAAGAAAATCAATAGCATCATAATGTAACACAGCCTGTCACGCACAGGTCTGCAATTAGCAGCTATAATGGTCATCACTAGAAGTTGCATGTCTTTAATTGCTGCCATTATTGGGATGAAGAGCACTGTCAGTTTCTGTGTTAATTTGCACCTGTAGATCCTGGCTGAATATTTGATATGGTGAACTTGAATGAATTTGTTATGTGAAGACTATGGGTCTGTCCTAGATATTTTCTGAACAAACAGTATCCCAGTTTAGACACTTCACTGAAATTGCCTTCAGGAAAACCTTAGCCAGGGGTGTTATCACCCAGAAAATTGCCATGTTCTCCTATTGCTGCCCCACCCMAGGGCACCTTTGTTCCCATTCAAATCTCCGTTGCAAATTTTTATTTCCTTTCATTTAATCACCAGGCCAGAGTCTTGCCTTGAACATATTGCTCTGTGCTCATGGGTCTGGGTCTCCACAACCCATCCCTGCTGCTTAAGAACGACGCAGTTGTTGGCTCTGCTGACGTAAGACAGYTGACCCTGTTGAGCATGATAACTAACACAGAAAAGGGCAGTGCTCCCGTCTGCGGGGAGGTGCACCCGGATGATTCGTACTCACACTTTGTTTTTTCTCCTTCCCTGCTCTATCTGTTCACTTTTCTGATTCTTACACACCTGATGATACTTCCTCAAATGCCCGTCCTTGGTATTTCTTCGAAGCTCTGTGCACCGAGGGCATCCTGAGCCTTTGGACCTTCACTTGGGCATGTTCCTGCCCACCTTGCTTCACCAGGCCACCGAAGAGCAGCAGGAGCGCTTCTTCATGCCGGCCTGGAATTTGGAGATCACGGGCACTTATGCGCAGACAGAGATGGGTCATGGTACAGTGGATTTAGTCTACCTTCTGCAGGCTGCCTAGGCGGGGCTGGAGGTGGTGATTTTCTCATGGTTTCTGAGCTGGNCAGTACATAAAAAAAAAAAAAAAAAAAAAAAAAAAAAAAAAAAAAAAATGACAAACAGGGAGTTGGTGCTGGCTTGTGCATAAGCCTGTTGATGTGCTAATTACAAAAATTATTTGAATTCATACTGGGTTGCAAGAAATATTACCTTCAAACAGATTCTACTTGAGCAGTCTGGCTTTTCAATAGTTAAACCTCAGCAAGTTGTACCCTAGCAGCCAGCTGCACAGCCTGGATGGGGATACGTTTGCGTTTCTCTGAACTCCTCAGCCGAAAGGGAAATGAGGACAGACCCCACCCCACCCCACCCCCAATGGAGTTGACAAGAGGTTTCAAGGAAACGGGATAAGAAAGTTCTTGCTATATAAACAGTAATGAGATTCAGTTTAAAAAGCAACAGGAAAGATGTTGAACCTGGGCTTTCTTTTCCAAAGGTTGGCCAGGTTTTAGATTTCCAAGTGGGATGAGTAGGGCGTGAATGAGGAGAAAGGGAAGAAGGGAGAAGAGGGTGCTTGCTGGCCTAACACCAGCACTTACTCACAGCCTCCCCGTGTTGCAGGTGAGACTGCAGACACGCTCCTGGCGCTGCGATACTGTAAGGATCGCGGTGCGCTGACCGTGGGCATCACCAACACCGTGGGCAGCTCCATCTCCCGGGAGACAGATTGTGGCGTCCACATCAACGCAGGGCCCGAGATTGGGGTGGCCAGCACCAAGGTACGAGTTGTGTTCTTCAGGGAGGACCTGGGTGGTGGCATGAAGATATGGGTACCCTCGCAATCGCACCAGTTCTTCTCACCTCCTCTCTTCCCTTCCTCTCCTCTTCATTTTGTCATTATATCTTTTTCCTATCATTGTTCCTGTTGCTTGGTTGTCCCATCYCTTTAAACACCTTGAGACAGTTGTCTAAATCCCCCACCCCTCTTCGTCCTCAGGCTTACACCAGCCAGTTCATCTCTCTGGTGATGTTTGGTTTGATGATGTCTGAAGATCGAATTTCTCTACAGAACAGGAGGCAAGAGATCATCCGTGGCCTCAGATCTTTACCTGGTGAGTCCTTTATTTTCAAATCCATTGAGCATCTCGGGGTCATTCTCTTCCTTTTCTCTTATGTAAAGGATGCTGTTAATTACTCTCACCTTCCAGACCTTTCTACTCAATGATAAATCCTACTCCCCAACCCCTACTCCACAACCCCCCTCCAAACCTGCCCAGCAAATCTTTCTAAGCCAAGATGTAAAGCCTCAGTTGTCAGCGGAGCTCCAGGACCTGTGCATCTGGCTTCGTCCAGCTCCCTCCTTGCCGGAATTCCCTTGCCCTGTGTAGCAAGCTGATCTGACTTCAGTGGCGGATGTTTACCTTAAAATGAATAAAGTTAGCCAGGCTCTTCAAAGGAAACAAACAACGGGGCTTGTTGCTAATAGTAAAGGTCAACTTTCCAATCATCATTTAGAATTTGGAAAGCTTGTTACTAACTTAACCAATTTCCAAATTTGAAGGTTTTTTTGTTTTTGTTTTTGTTTTTTTAAACTAAGAAGTTGGTGATTTTAAAGAGATGATTTTTATAACTAAATGTGTCCATTTCTAGATGGTCTAGCTCTGGGCCTTTGCAAGATGTCATCAAATTGAGTGAAAGAGCCATTTAAGTGCAAGGCAGGTCAAATGTAACAAAGTAGAGAAACTTCATCTATGTTTCAGATTCCATACTTACAATTCCTGGTTTCAAGAAACTATTGGTTCTTGTCTGATGCAGAATCTAAGAACATTCCCAACTATATGAAGACATTTTAAACCTTTCCCTTTTCCAAATATAAATCTTTCTAAGGCTTGGTTACACATTAAAACAAAAAATGACAAAAATCACAATAGGTTAAATGCAGAGACAGATATGGTGTCAATTCTTTTACTAAAAAGTCAGATGCTAAAACATACATAAAGATTTTGGGCTGACAAGACCACTCAGTAGGTGAAGTTTCTTGCTGCCCAATCTGGAGCCCCAGTTTGATCCCCTCAAACCCACGTGATAAAGAACAACTCCTGAAAGCTGTTCTCCAACCTACACACACACACACAAATCATAAAATATTTTTTCTTTTTTTCCTTGTCCCACACCCAATCCCCATTGTTTTGTTCAAGACAGGGTTTCTCTGTGTAGCCCTGGCTGTCCTGGAACTCACTTTGTAGACCAGACTAGCCTTAAACTCACAGAGATCCACCAGCCTCTGCCTCCCAAGTGCTGGGATTTTATAAAAAAAAAWTTTTTTTTTAAAGATCTCCAACAATACCGAAAGGACCAGAATTACCACAAAACACTCCAAGACCAAGTTCTCAACACAAAGGAGATTTATTTGTCTCCAGGGGACAAAGAATGGGAAATAAGACACAAAGACAGGAGACAGAGGACGAGAGAGAAGGGGAAAGGAACCAGGAAGGAGAGGAAGATATATTTGCCCCAGGGACAAACGACTGCCTCTGGATGGAAAGGAGACAGACCTGGCCTACAGGCTCAAGGCAGTTTATAAAGGGAAAATGGTAAACCCCCGTGTTAGGATGAGTAGGTTTCTTTTGATGGGACATGTGAATTAGGGTAACCAAAGGGGACTTTTGATTGCTGGACTTCATTCAGTACTTTGATAGCTGGACTGTGGTGGTCAGCCTCAGGGGGAGGAATTGGCCACGTAAGGGAATGGAGAGAGAATGGGAAGAAGGGTAAGGACAGCCAGAGCCACGTTTGCTATACTTAGGTCCGCAAGAGCCCTTTAAATAACAATCTTCTCACACTTTTATTTTCAGAAATATATCATTATAAGTCTATTATTATTATTGCAATGAATGAATCAACACTTGAAAAGAGGTTTTTAATTAGTGTTCCTTTTTTTTTTTTTTTTTTTTTTTTGAGACAGGATCTCACTATGTAACTCCGGCTGTTCTGGAACTCACTAGGTAGACCAGGCTAGCCTTGAACTCAGAGATCCACCTGTCTCTCTGCCTCTTATGTGCCAGGACTAAAGGCATACGCTGCCATGCCTGGCTGATTAGTGTTATTTTCAAATCCAATAAATGTTGAGAACTATAATTCATAAGAACATAGGCTCTTGAGGATGGCAAGAATTTATAAGAGTATAAGAGAGTCCTGGGACCAGGAAGTTTGATCACAACGGGTCTGACTAGCACTGACTTCGCCTTGTGACCCAGCCCAGGGCAAGGAACTGAGGAGTTCATTTGGAATTTCAGTCTTGTGGCTTCTGGGGGGTGGGGGAGGTGATTTCATCTCACTGGCTCTTGGTTTCTTTGGAGATGGAAATAAGAGCCTGTGGCCTATCTTAGATGTTCACAAGCATACACAAACAGGAACTGCCAAGCTGACAAGTTCCTGGACAGTATCCAAAATTATGACAGACCTAAGCTTAAAGCCTGTCTAAATAATGCATAGAAGCAGTCTTGTGAGCAGCCTAAGTTTCTAAACCTTGTTAGAGCCAAGGACTTGGCTTGTGACTATTTGGAAGTCAGAATGACTCGGTTCTGCCCCTTATCTCTTTGCATTGCTTAGAGCTGATCAAAGAAGTGTTATCCCTGGATGAGAAGATCCATGACTTGGCCCTGGAGCTCTACACACAAAGGTCACTCCTGGTGATGGGACGGGGGTATAACTATGCCACGTGCCTGGAAGGCGCCTTGGTGAGTCTCTGCCCAGCCTCTACCTCCAGTAGCTGACTGCACAGTCTCCCAGGGCCACACAAAGGCAGGCTTAGGAGATACTGGAAGAAGCCAGTAAAAAGGAGGACAGGGTCTAGAGGATCAGAAGGTAGGGGTTTGCAAACCCACCAGGCCCCTTCATGAGCCTGCGTTGGGTGTTGGCTCTTACTCTGGGGGTCATAAAGATTGGTGAAGGAGGTATCTGTCCCCAAGTCGTTCTCAGTCTGTAGGGCAGAAGGAACAAGGTATTGTTGGGTGAAGCTCATTGAAGTGCCTGGCATATGACCAGTTATTTGTTTAAAAAAAAAAAAAAGATCTGGTATGTCCTTCATAATCCCAGCACTGGGTACGTAGAGACAGGAGCATCTCTGGGGCTCGATGGTCAGCCAGTTTGATTTATTTGGGGAGCACCAGGTTCCACTGAAAGACCATGCCATGTCTCAAAAATGGATGGCTCTTGAGGAATGACACAGAGGTATACACACACACACACATGCACGCACGCACACAGGCACACATACTTGAGGAATAACACACACACACACACACACACACACACACACACACGGGCACATGCGCACAATTACACACAGAGATTGCATAAGGGAACTGAGCCAAATTCAGATCCACTACCACAAGCAACCTACAGGGAAAGAATTGTGGTAGTTGAAAATTCCAGAATCTCTATAGATCTTCCTTGTGACCCACAAACTTCCAAAGGGGACGGGGCTTGTACTCCCACAGTAATGAGCCATTTCTTTTTAATTGATGACTAGTCATTTTCTTCCCTGGGTAAGAGAAAGCTGATGGGGCCCAGGCAGGGGGCCGGAAGCGTAAGGCTGGCACAGCCGGGCTKGGCTGGCACACTTCTCACCATTARTGTGCTATCTACAGATCAGAATGCTCATGCRGGACAAACGGGATCCTGTATCCCAGTCGAGGCAGCACTGGGGACCATAACAGGAGTAGCAGGCATCTTGGCTCCTCTCCTTATGATACCCAGTCAGGAAACGAGCAAGAGACATTCCGGGAATATTACAGCTGGTATAGCTGGGAGCAAACTGACCACTGACTGCCGGCTTTCAACGTATGCATCATATGCGTGTTAATTCTTCCCTCGTGTCACTGCCTCATTGTAAAAGCTATGAACCAAGGATACTGATGCACCCCAGATACGAGCATAGAAACACAGATCAAGGTATCTGGGAATGGATATGGTATTTTCCTGTTGTCTCTGACCATGCCACTCTTCCGGAMCCCTTTGTCAGGCTTTTCTAGGCATCCTTTTGTATTTTTATGGAGGCTTCCTTACAGAGGCTTGATTTAGTCATTGGCCTCTGAGGATGAACCTAGCCTTGAACCAGAGTCCACTATGCAAGGATGTGTAAAGTTGAAAAGCCCAACCCTCTACACATGCTTGGCTCTAGGTAGTACAGACCTACCCTGTAGCTAACATGAGCAGGGAAAGACACCTCTCACTT
>BDUI01006775.1:36238-47153 GCA_002335545.1 Apodemus speciosus
AGCCCCAGAGTTCTAAGAAATCTTGAATTACTTTGCTACAGAGTTCTGTTTCTTCTCTGGCCTCTCTGAACTAAAATGCCTGCATCAGAGCTTGAAGTTATTTGATGGGATGAGTCTAAGCAGTCTTTCCTATCATCAATCTTGTCTTTTAGTTCAACTAGTTAGGAAATTTGTTCACTCTTCTCTCTCTAACTGTCTCTACCTTCCTGTCTACAACCAACCTATCCACTAGGAATGTATGTCTAAGTATTAAGGAACACAGATAGGATTTTGTAGACCACCCACCAGTGGGTTGTCTGAAGTTTTCCTCATGGTTAGGATGGGTTTATAGWCCTGGGGGAGGAAGAGAAACATTTTCATCACTTTGCTTCAAGGATACAAACMACTAACATCATGAGTCATGTCCGCATTAACTGTTGGTGTTAACCTTGGTCTGAGATTAACCCACCTGAGGCAGTCAGTGCCAGATTTTGCCCTCTGCCAAGGTTCTGTGTCAGATGCTATTTGCTGAGAGTCTAGCTAAGGCTGATGGGAGCTGTTTGAGTTGGCTTCTGCATTTCTGACACGCCCCCATCATTCTGGGTCTGTGTATCTTGTAAGTACTTCCTGATTCATACCACAGTAAACTCCAGATCCACCTTGTACATTTCCTGATCTACAGGATCTCTAGGGACTCCTGGTTCCTTCTGTCAGAGAACACAAAGACTAGTCTTAGAAACAAAGATCTGAGCTCTGTCTTTCTGTTACTGGCGTGTGATTACCTGTAGGCCTCCTCACCTGAGACCAAGGTCATGTATGAATATTCAGAATAGCGTCTGAATGGCTGGCTCTAGTCTCAAGGGTGTGGTATCTTCTCAATCCCTCTAAAGCCAAAAATAATATTTTTTTTTCTTTTGGAATGTATTTTCTGCTTAGTCTCTGTGCGGTAAGACTCAGTTTTCTGTTTGCCTGTATTAATCTTTCTTCCATATGACCTTGGACTGTCTTAACCAGCTTCAAGGCCAGTTGATTTGTGGMTATATCTGTGAGGTATGAAGAGGTAAAAAGTTATTTCAGTTGTGGTGTTTCGAGGTGAGGCCTTAGGGAAATGATTAGGATCAGATAAGGTCATTAGGATTAGGGTAGGTTTCTGGAGGCTTTATGAGGAAGAAGACCAGACACACACACGCACACACACACACACAGTTCACAGACTTCATCTCAACTGCCCAGAGACTTAGCCAGCAAGAAAGCCATGACTAGATAAGGTTTCTCAACCCTGTACTTCCAACGACACCTCTTCATGTGTGTGCATGTGTGTTTGTATATGTGTGTATTTGTGTAGCGCATGCTACACAAATTTGTGTGTTTGTTTGTGTGTGTGTATGTTGCGTGCGCGCGCGCGAAGTCACTCACCAACCAGAAGTCAGCATCGGGTGCCATTCCTCCTCAGATACCACCCATTTTGCATTTTTGAGACAAGATCTTTCGTTGGGACCTCAGGATCACAATTAAGGTCGACTGGCTGGCCACTGAGCCCCAGGAATCTGCCGGTCTCTGCCTCCTTAGGTCTAAGATTGTAAGTAGAAGCACATGTCTAACTTTTAAAATGGGGGTCTGGGGGAACTGAACTCTGGTCTTCCTTTGAATCGTCACTCGCCCTCCTCCCATTTTTTCTTTTTAATAGCTGTTCTTGGGGTTTCTAGTTCAGTTTCGTTTTACGGGCCTGGGAGCTGTACCGGAGCCTCTCACCTGTCATACGCTGCTCATTCTTATCATTATGGCCAAGAAACTGATGGGAACAAATGAGGAGAAAGTTTCCTTTGCATGAGGTTTCAGAGACTCAGTCCATCCTGGTGGGGAGGACGGACAGGGAGGAGCAGGGCAGTGCACATCACAGCAGCTAGGAGGCAGAGAGGGAACGCCCACACTGCGGCCTTCTCCGCTTTTCACTCCTTTACTCCATCGGGGCCCCGACCTATTTAGTATCACGCACACTCAGGGTGGGTGTTCTTGTCTTAGCTAGTCTTTGGCAATAGTCCTAAAGACACTTCTGGATGTGCACTTTACCAATTTCCCACTCAGTTCTCAATCTAATGAAATTCATGATAAAAATGAACCATTACTGTAGTCAAGTGCTCTACCACTGAGCTAAAGTCCCTGATCCTGGTTCTCTTTATCAAGTGGCCTGCCTCTAATATTTCATGTAAACACACACACACACACACACACACACACACACAGAGAGAGAGAGAGAGAGAGACAGAGACAGAGACAGAGACAGAGACAGAGACANTCCTCACTGTGCAGGCTCCAACAGGACTGCGCACTGAGCTCTCAACTCCCAATGGCTTCTCCAGCCCAGAGTTCCACAGTCCTCCTAAAAACACGTGGTCAGGCTGTCACAGCCACAGCCCGCTATCCTGGTACCAACTCTTTCCTGGTTAGGGTTTTCTATTGCTGTGATGAAGCACCATGACTGAAGCAACTTTGAGGAGAAAAGGGTCTTTGGCTTGCACTTCCACATTACTGTGGTTCCTCATCAGAGGGAGGTAGGACAGGAGCCTGGAGGCGGGGCAGGAGCCTGGAGGCGGGACTGATGCTTATTATCTTGCGCCCCTTACTTTTGTTTCATTAATTTATTTACTTTACAACCTGATCRAAGTTTCCCCTCCTGTCCCTGTCTCCTTCCAGTCCTTCCCTCTTACCTCCCCTCCTCCCCGCTCTCCCATTCTCCTCAGAGAAGGGGAGGCCTTCCGAGGATATCAAACCACCATGGCATAGTAACTTGCAGTAGGACTAGGTGCATCTTCTATTATAACCTGCTTTCTTACAGAATCCAGGACACCAGCCCAGAGATGACATACACAATGGGCTGGGCCCTCTCACATCAATCACTAAGAAAATGATCTGCCGCAGTGGTTCTCCACCTTCCAAATGCTGTAGCCCTTAAATACAGTTCCTCATGTTGTGGTGACCCCCCAAGCATAAACTTAGCTTYGTCACTCCCTTATGACTGTAATTGTGCTACTGTTATGAAACATAATGTATATATCTGTGTTTTCTGATCTACCCCTGAACGGGCCATTTGACCCCGGAAGGGTCACGGTTCCCAGGTTGAAGACTGCTGCTCTACAGGCTTGCCTACAGCCCAGTCTGTGGAGACATTTTCTGAGTTCCCTTCTCTCAGATGACTCTAGCCTGTATCAAGTTGACATACATGCAGCCAGCATAGCACATGGTCCCCCGAGCAGGTACTGAGTGCCTGTCACGTAGTGTGAAGTGGAGTTGCTAAAAGCGTGTGCTCTGGTGATTTCTAGGTTCCTGATGAAAATCTATGACCAGGTGCGGTCGGGGAAGTTGGTGGGTGGTATGGTGTCCTACTTGAATGACCTGCCAAGCCAGCGCATCCAGCCCCAGCAGGTGGCGGCCTGGCCAGCGATGGTGGACATCAACAGCCTGGACAGCCTGACGGAAGCCTACAAGCTCCGTGCAGCCAGGTGAGCTCCCCTCGTGGGGAAGAGGCGGCTGAGGGGCCTGCTGCCCGGGGCAGGCAGAGGTGTGAGAGACGTAGTTTCTCAGCTCTCTGCTCTTCCTGCTTTAACAGATTGGTAGAAATTGCTGCAAAAAACCTTCAGACTCAAGTGAGTCACAGGAAGAGCAAGGAAGTGGCGTGGAACTTGACTTCTGTCGACCTTGTTCGGGCAAGTGAGGTCAGTGGCGGCCTCTCCCTCAGCCCGCTCTGCTGCCCTGCCTTAGGATTGGGTCTCTGTGGTGCCTTCCTTGAGGCAGGCAGCCCTGGAACTCAGCCAGAGGCTGACCCTGACCTCCCGGCGTCCTGCCTCAGCCTCCCAAGTGTTGGACTCAGGCTTGAGCACCACAGCCTCCTTTCCAAGGATTCCCACGCCTCACCCCCCTCYGTCCCTTTCTTCTAGGCACACTGCCACTACGTGACCGTTAAGGTCTTTACAGATAAACTCCCCAAGATTCAAGACAGAGCCGTGCAGGCTGTGCTGAGGAATCTGTGTCTCTTATATTCTCTCTATGGGATCAGCCAGAAAGGAGGAGATTTCCTTGAGGTCAGTGTTTCTGAAGCAAGTCTTTGTGTGTGTGCTTGTGTCCATTTCGWAGTCCTGTGTGTAATTCRTCTGCTCTGTGCTTTTATCCACTCATTTTCTTTTCTTCGTAGGGGAACATCATCACAGGGGCTCAGCTGTCACAGGTAAACAGCCGGATCCTGGAGTTGCTCACGCTGATCCGCCCCAATGCTGTTGCTTTGGTGGATGCCTTTGACTTTAAGGATGTGACACTTGGCTCTGTTCTCGGCCGCTATGATGGGAATGTGTATGAAAACTTGTTTGAGTGGGCCAAGAAATCCCCGCTGAACAAAACAGAGGTGAGGCTAGCAGGACCTTCCTCCGAGCTCCTCGGGTTTTCATTTAATTTTGTGCATGTGCTAGGCACCGACCTCAGGGGTGCCCTGGCGGGTGCTAGGCAAAATACTCCCTATAACTCCAGCTCCAGGGAATCTAACAYCCTTTCTGACTGACTTCCAAGGGCACCCAAAGGAACATACTAATATAGAAACCTGCACCTAAATAAATAGAAAAATTGGAGCCAGAGAGGTGGCTCAGCGGTTAAGAGCANAAGTGGCCTGCCTCTAATATTTCATGTAAACACACACACACACACACACACACACACACACACACACACACACAGAGAGAGACAGAGACAGAGACAGAGACAGAGACAGAGACAGAGACAGAGAGAAAATACTTGTCCCCATTGGTTTATGTGCAGTTTTTTTCCCTCTACAGAACACAGTAGATTCTTCAGTTAGATTCCTCAGCAGTGGTAGCAGTAGGGGAGAAGAGAAGAAATGTTTGAAAAGAGTAGAAACGGAGGACAGGGAGACAGAGCAGCATCCCCTAACAGGCAATAATTGCTGGCTTTACTACTTCCCACAGAATTAGGCACGGAGGAGCTAATCCCTTGCCCAAGGGAGTATGGCTGATAAATAGAATTAGATTGGAACTCGGGCCAAAGAACTCTGTCAGACCAGAGCTTGCAAAGAAGCTGGCCTCTGACAAATCCTTGTTATTCCAGCACCCCAAGCTCAGGACTCATGCCTTCTGATGCTTGGACGATATGTACAGTGGAATTTCAGCTCAATCCAAAATTGCTGTACTATTTTGCAAAAATATTATATCATGTTTGCCTTATCACCAGCAGGGCATGAGTGTTCCAACTGCTTCGTGTCACCGTCTAACACGTGATATTAAATTTTAGTGCGTGACTCCTAGTGGCTATGTAGTGATCACTCACTGCAGATTGGTTTATTATATCCCCCTAAAGCCTTGAAGCAATTTTAAAATCAATTCCTTCCTCTTGGTGCCTGCTACCATAGCCCCAACCCAGGCTTCAGGTTCTCAAAAKGGCCTTTGCTGTAGCTCACAACTGGTCTTGTGGCCCTACGCCCACTCTTCTTGAAATCTTATAAGTCTTAGTGAGCTTTCTAAAATACACTTGAATCATATCACTTAGTTCCTTGCTTACCACTCGTAACGGCTGCCCTTTACYTCCATAGCCAGWTTTCCAACCTATCATGCTGCAAAGGCAGATAGGTAAGGGCCACAGGAAGAATAGGGTGAAGAAAAACCGGGGCCTCACCTGAAGGGGTATCTTCCACCCAGTTCCTCATGACCACTGCCCTTTATGAAGAGAACCCAACAACATAGATGTTGCTTTTGTTTTGGAATCCCTTTCAATTTTAAATGATGAAGAGGTGACAAAAACAAAAACAAAAAAAACCCAAAAACAAAAAACAAACAAACAAAAAACGCAACCATTTACCCGTTTGGCTAAATAAGGCGTAGCAGTGAATGAAGGCAGCCTATGTGCCCGTCAGTCCATGGTCACCAAAGCCACTCCAACCCCATGGACCTCATCACTCCAATCTCCTTACCTACCTCTCCTGCCAAGACAGGAATTATCACTCGCCCTGTGGACACAGCACACATGTCCCTCTCCCTTCTGAGCACTTGGTCCAAATGTGTTTCAAAGTCTCAGACCCAGGACTTTCCCTTGTTTTCCAGCCTCAGTAAGAACTTCCTTCTGCCAAGAGATCTCCCTCCACTTTTTCTCCCTGACTGGCCAGGGTAAGCAGGTGTCAGTATCCATGGATAGAACCCACCACACACTTCCGGCAGGATCTTTGCACTTAGAGGCTTTGACCGTGATTCTTTGTACTCATCCAAGCATGGACCCCCATCATTCCACCCCTCCCACCCTGTCATTTCACCTCAACTCTGCCCTGTATGTTGACCATTATTTTGAAAAAAAAAAAACAAACCAGCATCTGTAGCAAGAACAGAATCTGAATGGAAATTTTACTGGGTAAACATACATGCATGATGATTTGTGGTTACTTATTTTGCATTGGGTTGGCTAGAGACCAGTCTTGGATGTCTAGGAATTCAAATCTGAGGGGACGCACTCGTTAGCGTTCTTCAGGGAAACGGCGGCAATGATAGCCAGGYCGTATTGGTTTTTAACAATGTCAACTGCTGGCTCTGTTTTCTTTGGTGGTCCTAAAGCAGTGACGGGAAGAGCTGAGGTGAGGACGGGTGTGGACAGATGCTCACAAAAAGAACCTTTCTCAATGCAGCACTCTCAGGAGCTAGCAGGAATAAACCATACTCCCTCTGGTGGCCAACATGCAGGTGGCTAAAGGAGGGTTCTGCTAGCTTGGGCTTTGTTAACTTAACCTAGTCCTATCTGGGAAGAGAGACTCCTAACTGAGACAATGCCTCCGAAAGATCCGCCTGTAAAAGTTTGTGTGTGTGAGTGAGTGTGTGTGTGTGTGTGTGTGTGTGTGTGTGTGTGTGTGTGTGTGTGTGKRGGGGGGCCWTTTTCTWCACAAATGGTTGATGTGGGAGGGCCTAGCACACTGGAAGCAGTTCCATCCCTGACCTAGTAAGCTGCAGTTCCTGCACTGCCTCTGCTTTGCTTCCTGCCTGCAGGTTCCTGCCTTGAGTTTCCTACTTCCTTCAATGATGGAGCCTGACCTGAGAGTTMTAAGCCAAAACAAACCCTTTCCTCCCGGAAGTGCTTTCTGGTCATTATGCCTTGTCACAACGATATGAAAGCAGAATAAGACAGAGACACTCCTTTGTGCCTCCACCACCCTGGCCTGGCTCAGTGCTTGAAAACGGAGTCACAGCTCTCTGCAAATTCTGCCGAGATTCAAGGGGCCTCCTATTCTCTTGATCTCGCTATTTGCAGAGTCCTTCTCCCTGGCTACTCCTTGGCATCCTGTGATGACAGCTCTACCACCATAGTCACCACTTGTCAACTACTGTCTCCATTTTTCTAATCCCTTATAGGCCAGTCCTCAGCCTATATAACCTGTTTATAGATTTCCCCCAGTGTGTTCAACTTCTCTGTCTCACTTGCAGCCTATCAAAACACAGAGCAGTCAAAATCCCAAATTCTGTGTTTTCCAACCATCTTATTAACCTCAGAGGTTCTGAAACCTATTTGAGAGCCAGAGGGCTGAAGGTGCATCAACAAAAGCAGTAGTGTCAAAGACCGCTGTCTAGAAGCCCTTCAGCATTGGACGGATGCCCTCTTCACCCCTCTACACCAAAGCAGAGACTTGTCCCTTACATGAGTCCTCTTTAGGCCATACCCCCTCACTGACTCACCAGGGTCATGGTCACCGTCTCCCCAACCCCCACCCTCTGGACATCTGGCCGCACCCCTGTTATGATCCTATTCAGTGTAGCACACGCAGCGCATCCGCCTTAGTGAGCAACAAACCCCAAGGCCCCGCGGCTTGTCCTGCCTCCTCCTCCGGGTCTATTTTACTCCAGGTTCCCAGGCTCCAAGTCCTTGATCCTGCCCAGGACTCTTGTCTAACCCGGCTGTCTCTAGTCCTTTTCCAGGTCGCCTCTCCATTTGCACCTGCTGCAACTGAGGCCTGACAATGGCTCCTACACTGTAATAGCAAAGTCACCCCTCGCCCCTCCCCAGCTCTGACTCCCCTTGGCCCACCCTCTCCGGCGCATGCGGGCCCTGGAGGGCGGGCTCGGGAGACGTCTTAGCTTGACCTGGATCCCTAGCCCTCTGCGCACACTAGCGGACGCGCTTACAGCGTTTACAGCAGACGGTCAGGCTGGGAGCCGCCTAGGGGGCGCCACTCTGCACTAGGGTATCCAGAGCGTACCACTGGCCCCGCCCACACCAAGCCTCCAGCCACGCCCGAACTGCCCAGCCTTGGCTCACCCCCAGTCTCGATTGGCCCCGCCTGCCTGAATATCCTTGTTCTGATTGGCTGGCCTGAGAATCCGTCAGACCGAGCGCCGCGGCGGCGGCGGCGGCGGCAGCAGCAGCGGAGCAGAAGGGAACCGGACCGGAAGGGTCGCAGCGCCCCGCGCCCCTCACACCCACTGCGGCGGCGACGGGGCGGAGCAGAGCGGGGCGGGGCGACCGGGTCCGGGTCGTGGAGCTGGGAGCCGCCAGAACGCATCGCCGCCAGAGTGCCCTCCCTCTGCCTCCGGCGCGGCGGCGCGGAGCCGAGGTGAGCCGGGCGGGCGGCTAGGCCTGGCGGGGCTGCTCGGGCCGCGCAGGGCCTGGGGTGCGGGGCTCAGGGGGTGGACTGCTCAGTACTGCCCGGCTATCCACGGTTCCGCAGTCATTCTCTCCCGCCTGGTGTGTGCAACTCAGGGCTACAGGCCGTCTGTCTGGCCCGGCCCCAGCAGACCTGCCCGCAGGGATCTGTGGGCGCCTTTCCTCCAGCTGTGAGGCACGCTGTTGCACCCCGCTGCATGCCCTGGAGCCTGGGCTCTGGTCCCCGCGACCTTGGCGGTGACTCCGACCCTCACTGGCCCTCTGCTTTCCCCTCGGGAGTAGTGGTAGAATGTCTAGGGTTTGGTCGTGGTTGTTATCGGGCAGTGTAACTGTCTGAAAGCGCTAGGGCAGAGAAGCCCAAGGCGCACATTTGAGGGCATCGGAGTGGGTAAATAAATGCTCCCTTGCTGGTGTGAGTGTCGTCGGAACTCTCCCTCATCCGCTTAGAGTCCTCCCCCACTTCTGCCCCCCCCCCCCCCCACCCCGTGCCTTGTCATTCATCTTCAGTGCCCAGCAAAGCCAGGGTCCTGCCCACCTCCTCCGTCACTCCTTTCCYTCTTAACAGAAGCAGATCTCTGCTTCTCCTATCCTACTAACCTCATCTGCCTTGGGCATGCCAAAATAATTTATTTACCGCAGGACCTTTGCACTTCGAATTTTCCATGTTGGGAGTTGTCTATAAGATTTTTACCCTGCTGTCTCTCGCACATCGCTTCCTCCCATGGTTCAGTGTCTTGTTATTGGCAAGGCCCGCCTTGACCACCTTTTCCCCTCGCTTAGTCATTCTCGTTCATCAGTTTCTTTAATTTTCCTTCCAGTACCTACTCAGGTTTGATGCTATCTGACTTATTGCCCTGTCCTTTTTGCATAGCATTGTGAATACAGGTAGTTGTCTGCAGAGTTAGATCAGTGAATGAGCTTGTAAGACCATCCCTGCCTATTATTATCTCTGCTTTGTCCATTTTGTTGGTGACTTTTAACTTGTGAAACTAGTAAGCAAACAGACTCTTATCCTCATTTTGTGAAATATTTTCATGTTTTTAATCTCTTTCTAGTAGCTGTCAGAACAATTTGTGATTAAAAAAATTACATTTTGGTAAGAGTTTTTTAAAGGTCGAGCTTCCTTCCACACATTCAGGAGTTATCTACTGAATTCTGTATTATCTAGGTCATGCTTTCTGCTGGGCTCTAGGGACACAAAGGAGATAGCAACAGGGTACCTTCCCCCAGAGAGTCCAGGAGCCCCATAGAGCAGACTGACATGCACACAGTTCTAGGACAGGATATGACACCAGCTGCAGTGAAGGGTCTGTGCCCTAGAAATGGAGGGTTTGGGGTGAGGGTGCTGGTGGGCCTTGAGCAGAGACAGACAGCAGAAAGTAAAAGGGCAAGATCAACAAGGAACTTTGCTCAATCCGGAGCCAAGAATCAGCCCCCCAGGGCAAGTGTGGGCTTGTGGAGTGCTGGAGACCCCGGAGGTTCAGAACTTCCGTTCAGGAATTAATCTCTCAAGTTTGTATCTGGACTCTGATATTTCAGTGTTGGCATTAGCTAATTAAAACTGGCTCTTTGGTGCCAAGCCAAACGAGGCCCTCTCGCAGCCCTGCTCACCTCCTGAGCAGGCAGTGTGGGARGGAGAAGCAGGAACAGTAGCCTGAGGCCAGAGGAGCTAGGGCCTGTTCCCCAGACACCAGCCRGCACTCATTTGAGTGTGGCTGGCCCGCTGGGTTCCACAGAAGAAGAAATGGGGCCTCAGGGCTTCAGCAGTCAGCCAATGAGAACCTGGTTCAGGTTCAAGCTAAGGTTCTCAGCTCGGTTTGTGTTTGGCTTTCAGTTTGTTCTGGAAGAACAATAGCTAATCTATAAATGTATCTCTCCTCCCTTTCAGAAGAGTCCTGCATAGTTAAAAATAATTGTCATTTTTTTGGGACATAATCTCTGGAGAGTTTTGGTTTTCCTGAGGTTTTAATTTGCAGGGTCTCGGGACTTTATAATTACTTGTTAACAGATACTTTGCTCTATCCTTTAAATAAATGGTCAAGGATATACTTGAATTTGTCAGTTTCAAATGAAAAAAAAAAGTCTTAACCTTCTGTACAAAGAAATGCCAAGCATAGTAATTATTAATGAGTGAACCAATTTTTAAAAGCTTATTATATAAGATAAAACAAAAATCTGATCTTTTGTTTTGTTTTTCTGAGACAGGGTTTCTCTGTGTAGTCTTGGCTGTCCTGGAACTCACTCTGTAGACCAGGCTGGCCTCGAACTCAGAAATCCACCTGCCTCTGCCTCCCAGAGTGCT
>BDUI01006775.1:58669-69610 GCA_002335545.1 Apodemus speciosus
TGTGAAGAGCTGGGGCTGAGGTAACTATTCTGACCCTAGTTTTAGTATTGCTTTTGTTTGCACCATTAAGCATCAGATTCCGCTTCGGGTGTGCTCTGCAAGCCTCGTTCTGAAAGGCTCCCAGGCCCTCCCTTCCTGTTCCAAATTGTCTTTACAGTTTTTGGTTTATTTTGTTTCTATGTTTTTGTTCCTTAGAAGATGGTAGTAAAGCTTATTAGGAAATAGGGTTTTTTAAATTATCATTTTAGAGTATAAATGCCAGCTGAGTTACACAGACTGTTTACTCAAGACTTAGTGTGAACTTTCCTTTCTCCTTCTAAAACCCCAAGGTGGTCATGTAAATCTGTGGCTCCATAACCTGCTTCCCCCTCCTTTAAGTTTTCACACTGGGTCTGGCAGTTCCCAGGAGTGACAGTGCAGTAAGGTAAGGCGCACCTTAATGCCAAATACAAGTGAGGTGGAGCCTGCGTGCTTTCCTTTCAGCTTCCTGTAAGCATGAACATTGGTCGGCCTTTAAATTGTCTTATTTTCCTCTGTAAATATAAACAAACCATAAATAATGTTCAGAGCAATATGTCTTTGATAAGGAGGTTGTTGATGTGACACTCAGAATGTCTGTGAGATAGGAGACTTGAGTTCTGAGCCCAGTACAGACCCTTGGCCGAAGTTCTTTGTGACCTTGGGCAGCCCACTGTGTCTTAATGMGCATTTACCTTTTCACCTTTAAAATAATGGCTTGAAACTTTTGATTCAAGATGATAAATCACAGAGCTAAACAAAAGAGAATGGCAGTCACTAGTGAATGAAGAAGTTCTAATAAATTTCTGCAACATTAAAATAAGTTGGGCTCTTGATCCAGATAGCACTGCAGAGGAAGAGAGAGTAAGCAGAGGGTTGTGTGAAACAAGAAAGGGCCTTGAACCCCAGAACCCCAGGGGATGGAAATGTAGAGATCACAATACAGAAAATGAGGCTACGATGGGAATGAGTGCTCAGCACATCTATGAAGCAGTCAGTTCCCACCAGAGTTCTCACTGTCCTGCATGCTCAGTGCTTGTCCTTACAGGGCTAATAAGATACTGAAGAATCAATATTACATCAAGCAAACCTACTATAGGAAACCCATCATTTGAGGCGCACCTGTTTCTTGGTCATTTAAATTTTGAAAGGGACTGCTTGAACTGTCCTTGTGGCTAGAGAATAGGAATTAGATCCCGAGGCTCTCTAATAGGGCCTGGATAACCTCTGCTGTGTTTTGGTGCCACTGAAAGGCCACACCCTAGAAGTAATGGGGTTACCTTGAGTGAGGCCCAACCCCCATCCAGTTATCATCCACTCATTGAATTTACACAGTGGCAAGTCTAAACTGTTAGTGCCCCCGTGTGCCCGTAGAAGGAAATATAAGTTCTGAAGGATAGCATTGCCCTGGATTTCAGATTATTTCTAGAGTAGCTTTATAAATGCAAGGTCCAACAGAATAAAAAATGGCTAGACCCACAGGGAGGGAGATAAGACAAAAGGATCACATCAACAGAGGATCCCAGCATCATTAGATCCAAAATTTTAAATAGCTATGGTGATATGTTCAAGATGGTAAAAGACAAGATGAAAACTTTGGTAGAATAACAAGAACTTTAAAAAAGAGAATTAAGTGGAAATTATAGACGTGAGAGTGAAAGTTATGGTAATTGAATTACAAACCTAAAGAACATGTATGCAAATATTAGGTGTAACTGAAGAGAGAATTAGCACTGTGGAAGATACATCAGCAGAAAGTACTCATAATGAAGCCTCAGAGACCAAAGAGTAGGAATACAGAAGAGACAGTGTGTTAATTTTTTATTGTTCCATAATAAATTACTATAAAATTAGTGGTTTAAAATAGCTCGCATTTATTACCTGATGGTCATTCTTCATCAAAGAATGCAAATTAAACCAATATTCTTATGTGGTAATATACATTCAGCCCAAAGAGTAAAAAGTAAGTTGTTCATGATGCAAATGTTGGTGCAGATGTTCAAGTACAGCTCTCGGGCATGGACTGTTGACTCCCTGCTCATGGACACAGACACTGATGGAACCACATTGGAAGAGAGTCCAGTCTTACCTGCCAAAGTAGAATCTGCRCACTCCCACTCAGCTGTCTGCATGTGTGAGAGGCATGCTTGAAGGACTGCAGCCATGCACTTGGGTGTCGGTGACAGTGATTCTTGTCATTACTTGAAAAGTGAAAATAACTAAGTTAGTGCGAGCAGCAAGTGACAGTCACACAAAGGAATATTATAGCAATGACAGAGTGAACTCTAGTACTCAGATTCGTGGGTGAGTCATAAATGCAGTGCTGAGTGACAAGTCAGAGGCAAAAATAAGAGATAGAGTTATGTGTTACATGTTGAGTTTGTGAGAGCAAGAAAGTGACTGTCTTAAAGCCAGAAGTTAGGCCAGGGTTGGTGGTACATACCTTTAATCCCAGCACTTGGGAGCAGAAACAAGAGAATCTCTGTGAGTTCAAGGCCAGCCTGGTCTACACAGTGAGTTCCAAGATAGCCAGGGCTATGTAGAAAGACCCTGTCTCAAAAAAACAAAAACAAAAACAAACAAAAAAAAAAACAAGACAAAAAAACAGAAGTTATTTTCTTTCTTGGTGAACAAATGGACAATGGTAACAATTGGGAAGGATTGTTAAATGGACATTTGGAGGCTCCAATAGAGCACGGCTCTTTGTGATATATCATTGAGCAGAGAAACAAAAAAACAAAGCAAAGGAGTGACTCTTAGATATAAGCCTCCCTTCCYGGTAAACAGCACTAACGCTGGAGAGCAGGAGAGCAGTGGCCTTAATGTTCTGTGAGGAAATCAATTTTCAGCTTAAAAGACAGACTATCAAAGCCGAAGGCAGAGTAAGATCATTTAGTTGTCTGGGAACATTCCTTAAAGAAGCACTCCAACAATGAGACAACACAAGAGCATGTAATACAAKAAGGCAGTCAAACATAAGAGGCCAGACAGAGGATGAGTTCTGTGAAGCAGGCTTTGAGATGTCTTCAAAACAGGATGGATCGATTCCAAGAGTAGATGTCTGAGTGGGAGGGCACGGTACTGCGGTGGGCTTTGGAAGAAGTCACTTAGGAAAAAGATGTTTATTAGAACCTTGTGGAAGGAAGTATAGAAAAAGGCATGGTCTACACAGAAAGAAAGGCGGAGTGTTCAAGCACTTGATAGGCGGGGAGGCCAGAGACCCCTCTGCCTCCATGTTGCAGACATTCTAATTCTGCCTGTGTGACTGGCAGCAAGGGTTGTGTGGTCTTTGGGAAATGAAGTATAATTTCAGCTCTGCAACTACTAATATTTACGTGAGCACATGCACTTTCCTGTTGGTTGTCAGTGTTTATAGACAGCGGGGGTGGGGAGGCAGGTGGAGCAGCATAGAGGCTCAGCTGTTAGTTTAAAATGAAGATGCTAGCAAGCAGGAATATTTAAGACAAAGGTTTAGAGGAAGAGGATAAAGAGATAAAGAGAGCAGGGGAGAGTGGAATAGTCACCTTATGTTACTGGGGAAGAGCAAGGTAAAGTGCATTAACCACTTACAAAGGAAACCCTGAAGTACCATCAGAAGAAAGTGGTGAGGGGTGGGAGGAGCCAAGTAAGTGGCTAAACCCTCAGTTTCATACTAGGAAGTGTCTGTACCTTGAGTTAATAGCTGTTCCTGGAGCTGGAGCAGGAGTAGGGGAGCCTGTCTCCTAATTTTGTACATCGAAAAATGTTTTGTTGACATAGGTATATGTGTTTATTTTATTGCGTTAGTTAGGTTTCTATTGCTGTGATAAAACACCAGAATCTAAAACAACATGAGGAGAGGAAGAAAGTTTATTCATCTGACAGCTGGTAGTCCAGGGAAGTCAGGGCAGGAACCTGGAGGAAGGAACTAAAGCAGAGGCCATGGGAGGGCTGTGTACTGGCTTGCTCCTCCTGGCTTGTTCAGTCTGTTTTCTTATACCACCTAGGACCACCTACCCAATGGCAGTACCACCCACATGGGCTGGGCTTCCCACATAGTCAGTAATGAAGAAAATGCTCTGCAGTCTGGTGGGGGCATTCACTCAACTGAGAGCAAAATGCCTCTAGCTTATATCAAGTTGACAAAAAAACTAGCCAGTACATATATACATGCATGCATGCATGCATGCATACATACATACATACATACATACATTACATACATACACACAAAAGAGAAACATATATATATACACATATATAAATATACTCAGAACAGAAACACATACATATACATACACACTACATAGTGTTACAAATACATGTACATTATTAAATAGCTAAATTCAGCTAATTTACATATACAATTTTCTTACATGTTTCCTGCAATAAGAACATGTAACATCTACTCTCTTAAGGAACACAGTATAAGCAATAAGGCAGCACACCTTTAATCCCAGTACTCCAGAGTCAGGGGCCAGCAGACATCCGAGAATCCAAGGCTAGCCTGAATCCCAGTACTCCAGAGTCAGGGGCCAGCAGACATCCGAGAATCCAAGGCTAGCCTGAATCCCAGTACTCCAGAGTCAGGAGCCAGCAGACATCCGAGAATCCAAGGCTAGCCTGAATCCCAGGTACTCCAGAGTCAGGAGCCAGCAGACATCCGCGAATCCAAGGCTAGCCTCATTTACATAGCAAGTTTCAGGAGTACGTAGAGAACCTTGACTCAAAGAAGAAAAAGAAAATAAAGAAAAAAAATAACACAGTATAGTAGTGTTATTAACTGAAGACACCATGTTATTCTGTGGAGCCCTTGAACATAGTCATGATTCCTATTTGTCTGGAAAGACAAAGTCTTTTGAGATCAGAAAGGTGAATCTAAGAAATACATACATACAAGTGTACACATGCACACAGGTTTATTTATGATTTATTTTACAACAGATTTTTATATCATATATTCATTTGAGTAGTAAATTTGCCTTTGAGCATGTGGGCTCACCTATNGTACTCCAGAGTCAGGAGCCAGCAGACATCCGCGAATCCAAGGCTAGCCTCATTTACATAGCAAGTTTCAGGAGTACGTAGAGAACCTTGACTCAAAGAAGAAAAAGAAAATAAAGAAAAAAAATAACACAGTATAGTAGTGTTATTAACTGAAGACACCATGTTATTCTGTGGAGCCCTTGAACATAGTCATGATTCCTATTTGTCTGGAAAGACAAAGTCTTTTGAGATCAGAAAGGTGAATCTAAGAAATACATACATACAAGTGTACACATGCACACAGGTTTATTTATGATTTATTTTACAACAGATTTTTATATCATATATTCATTTGAGTAGTAAATTTGCCTTTGAGCATGTGGGCTCACCTATGACTTGTATATATGTATATCCATATAAATGTAATAAATGCAGTGGTTTTCCTTAGCCAGTTTCCGAATGGACAATCTTTAAGTTAAAAACGGGTCTAATTACGTTAGAGTTATTGAGCAGAAAGAATTAACAGAAAGGAGTAAAGATAAACAGTATTACAAACAGAGAGCCTAGACTCCCGGAAGTGGCATTTACGGTGGTGCCTGGGCTCCCAGTTTGTGTGTAGCAGTCCCGAGCCCCTGTTGAGCCGTCAGAAGGCCTTTCTGTGACGACACTGCACTGTTAGCCGGAGACCCTGAAGCATGTCATCATGCCTCTCACCCTTCCATGTCTCTGGAGAAAAATTAACACTGAATTCCATGAAGGGATGTGAGCACTGGAGACTGGAGCTTTAAACCTTACCCTTACTATGTATAAAAGGACACATCACTTCCTGCAGGATTTTATATATAGCAAGTGCTTACATTGGGATTTTGTATCTTGGGAATTTACCACAARCTGAGACTTTGGCTTCTGTTTCCTTTCAGATTCTTTGGCCTGGGAAAGCATAGTCAGTCAAAACTTAGATTTATTAAATTCCTTCCATGAGCTCAACCCTCTCACCTCCATGATGCTCCAGAATGCACTGGCACTTTAATCAGTGATAACAAGGAGGTTTTCAATTTCTTGATGTGTTTAAGTGGAAAATTTCATGCCTTGACCTGTGTTTTATGCTTTAGATTAAATTACCTGGTTCTAAACCTCCTAATCTTAGCTAACTGAAAATTATAAGTAGGAAGAATTGCTGAATCCCACTCCAGCTGTAGCCAAAAAGCATGGTGTCCCTGGGGAGGGGTTAGTCCGTCCATCCGTCTGTCTGTCCAGCTCAGCCACCTCACTTTCCATAGGTACATGATGCTTGATTGGGGAAGAACAGAAACATTTCTCTTTGCCTTGTTCTTTCTTTGAAAGACAATACATCAAATGTATTTCTCCATTGCTATTTTCAAAAGCATTTTAATAGGCTGTTTATTATATTTCCTAATTATAGTGCTGCTTTTGATACAGTTCTTGGGATAAATGTGGCTGTCAAGAAGTTAAGTCGTCCTTTTCAGAACCAAACACACGCAAAGAGAGCCTACCGTGAACTTGTCCTCTTAAAGTGTGTCAATCATAAAAACGTAAGTCACTGGTGTTCCTTTCTGTGCTTTGGTGTTAGTGGTGTGATCAGACTGGAGATTAACTGATGATGAGAGAAACTATAAAAAAGATTACATTTTTCATAAAATTAAAAAACTTCTTTATTACATCTAGTTATTGGGGGTTGGAGATGCCACTGCTCACTGAGGAGTTGAGAAGACAAGCTTCCAGATGGCCTAACCTTGGCACTAACCCTACCCCAACCACTAACAACTAACCCTAATCCAGAGAATAACCGGCCAGAATCACCCTAACCCTAACAGTAACCCTTGACCTTGACCTTGACCCTGACCCAAACCCTAAAACCCAACCCTGACCCTGACCCTGACCCTAACCTCTAACCCCTAATCTTAACCCTGCCACCTGCCACCTAGCCCTGATCCTGACCATAACTGGTTCGCTTTAGGAGAGAGGTTCTATGTGGGACTCTGGGATCCAGCTCTGGTCAGTCATCAGCAGGCTTTGCGACAGTGCCTTTACCCACCTAACCCTCTTCTCAGCCCCCGAAAGAGACCAGCTCGTGACATCTCTCTCCAGTTCTAGATGAGAGGAGACTATTTAAGGTTATACTAAACTGTTTCTGTTCCCCTTTGTTTTAGCCCTTGTGCTAGACCTTCCTATATGGTAGCATTGAGTGTGCCACTAAGATCAGTTTATTCTTTTGTCGCATTGTTTTTTTTTTTTTTTTAATTTGGGGGGAAGCTGGGGATTGAGTCCAAGATCTTACGTATACAAGGCAAGTACTCTGCCCCTGAGCCATATCCCTCACCTCCTTGGTTTGGTTTTGAATTGGTTTGAATTTGTTCAATGTATGTTTTATTTTATGCTTCAACTTTGTCAGTTTACAAAAATATGTGTTTATTATTTTTTAAAATTCAGGTAATGTAAGTTAGAAAGCAAAAATCCCTGGAACCTTCAGCCACAGGTCACTAGTGTGAACATTTTAGTGAGTTTGATTATTTATATATATTCACATATGTATCAATAAGATCAATTATGCTATTATTCCTCTTTTTATCCCAAGAGGAATGTTGGTAAATTTCATGTACTTTAATAGACACAACTATAATACATTTTTAAAATACACATATATTTGTGTGTAGGGTGTACACACACACAAATATATAATCATTTAGCTAACAAATTGTGTTGGTTGGTTTTTTTCGTCAACTTGACATAAGCTAACCTATAGGCAAGTCTGTGATTGGTGCAGGAAGGCCCAGTGCTTCTAGACTCGTTTTAGAAAGCAAGGCAACAAGCCGTAGGCCGTGTACCTCCGAGGCCTCAGCTTCAGTCCCTGTCTCCAGGTTCCTTACATGAGTTTCTGCCCTGACTGCCCTTCTCAATAGATTATAAACTATAAGCAAATAGTCATAATCCCCAGGTTTGGCTGCAGTATTTTATAACAACCATAGAAAGCAAACTAAGATACAAATAATTTTGTTGGGTAGATTATTTCCAGTTTTGTTTTTTCTGTTAGAAGCCATGGTGTGATGAATACCCTCATTCATAAAACTTGGTATATATATCCAGGCAGGTTATTGCTGGTCAAACAATCCTCATAATCACGGTTTTTATACATGCTGACAAGCTGACATCAAGGCGTCCTATCAGCTTATGCTTTGATGGAAGCTTCTGAGGGCACAGCTTACTTCACATTCACCAGCACTGTGTGATACCGGTTTTGTTTTTCTTTTTGCCAATCTGATATACGACAAATAATCTTATTTTAATCTGTGAGGTTGAATTTCTTTTCATATGTTTATGGGATGTGTGTGCGTGCGTGTGTGCATGTATGTGTGTACAAATTTGTACGTGTGCAGGTCTGATTGCACATGTGGAAGCCGGGGGTTGCCGTCAGTTGTCTTTCTGAATTACTTCCCCCCTCATCTATTGAGGCACARTGTCTCACGTGAGCCYAGAGCTTGCTAATGTGGCTAGCCTAGCTCTCCAGCTTGCATTAGTGACCCCCTGTCTCCATCTCCCGAGCCCTGAAGGTACAGGTGGGCCACCGTTCCCGCTGACATTTATGTGGGAGCTAGGAGTCTGAACTCCAGTCTTCACTGAGCCATATCACAAGCCCAACTATTGATTTCATTGAAAATTTGCTTTTCATGGTTGTGGCTCTATTTTTCTCTTATACTGTTTGGTATCTTTTAAAATTTTGTAGATGGTTTTACATATTAATGTTATTTACCCTGTCCATTTTGGGATTTTGCTATGTAGCCCAGGCTAACCTTGAACTCTGAGGCTCTGCTTAAACTTGCAATCTCTCACCTCAGCCTCATAAGTCCTAAAGTTGTACAAATGCCACCCTGTCCAGCTTCACCGTCTCCCTCCCTTTCCCATTGGATCTCGTGTTGCTCTAGTATGCTGATATTATTGTTTAATTTTGGCTTTGTTTTAATGTAGTTAGATATCCTAGGTTTCTTATCATGTTTATAAATATTTTTATTGCACCAGGAAACAGAATGTTTGCCCATATTCTTCTCTGCTTTATATTTTAGAGTTTTAGGCTTTATCCACTTTGTTTCCCAAGACCGAAGGTGGATACAGTTTCCTTTCCATTCTTGCTGGTTACCCCCTCCAGCTGATGAGTCTTTCCCCTTTCTCTTGTTCATGTGAGATGATTGAGGTTGCGTGCTCGAAAAACACGGTTTGTAAACACAGCACAGGAGCCAGCGGTAAGGTCGGCCGCTTAGCCCCTTAAGAGAATGCAAGGTCATGAGACCTCATACTCATCACACTAAAGTAAAATCTCAGCCTTCCTATTTAAAAGCTTTTCAGAAAGTTACACATAGTATTTGAGTTCCACAGTTAGCATAGTACTTATGTATACAGTGTTCTACCTGCATGTANGTTTTCTTGGGCTGAGAATCCACCGTGAGAGGTAGGGACAAAAAGGCCTAGTTAGTATGGGGAAGCAATCRCAGCAGTTCCTATGAGAGGTTCAAGTGGCTAATGGGAAAAGCTTGAGACTGGACACCCACGCTGTCTGAGGGTAAGGCCTAGGATCTGCTGATAGCTAGATGTGAGAGAGAAATTGAAAGCCACACATGAAAGCTCTCGGCTGGGATATGGAGAACTATRAGAGGAACAGACTGGAGGAGCAGCTAGACTCACAAATAGTTTTAGACATGACTTCAGAGACACTATTGCCTATCCAAGTGGAACAGTGAAGTGGGTAGAGAGGAAAGAACCTGGTGTTCAAGAGAGAGAGGCCTGGATTAAAGGAATGGAAGAATAATCTATAAATGGCCCTTCAAGGCACCGCAGCCTGGATATCACCAAGACAGGAACAGTGAGCGGAAARCCAGTATCTGATTATAGCCGCTCCAACAAAAGGAAGCAGGTAGGCGCAGAAAGCAGCCACGTTCTTAGCATTGGCCTTTGGGTCTCTGCAGATGTGGAAGTCATCGGTTTGGGCAGAGAATAGGCATAGGCCGAGTCAGAATGGCCTGACAAACAATGGAGAAGAGTTAGAGATGAAGTGTCTCTAACCTCGGTGGGATGGAGAAGAGTTAGAGATGAAGTGTCTCTAACCTCGGTGGGGTGGAGAAGAGTTAGAGATGAAGTGTCTCTAACCTCGGTGGGGTGGAGAAGAGTTAGAGATGAAGTGTCTCTAACCTCGGTGGGGTGGNCGGTGGGGTGGAGAAGAGTTAGAGATGAAGTGTCTCTAACCTCGGTGGGGTGGAGAAGAGTTAGAGATGAAGTGTCTCTAACCTCGGTGGGGTGGGGGTGCTGTGCTGTCACCATGAGCCAAAACTGTGCTGGTGGTAGACCGTGAGTTTGAGGGTTTATATACAGCCTTAAAAGACAGATTTCACCTAGGTGATGGTAGCACACATCTTTAATCCCAGCACTCAGGAGGCAGAGGAGAGGGATCTCAGAGTTCGTGGCCAGCTTGGTCTACAGAGTTCCAGGACAGCCAGGGCTACACAGAGAAACCCTGTCTGAAGAAGAAAAAAAAAAGAAGATTTTATTTTTTATAGCAGTCCAAATACATAACAAACCTGAGCATAAAGCTCAGAGTTCCCATTTACCCGCTGTATAAACCCTCCACATCAGCAGCCCTACAGAATCATGTATTGTTAAAGATCAAGAATCTATAGCAGCATGGTATAGATGTTGAAAGGATGATCTATAAAAGATAGATAGGTAGACAGACAGACAGACAGACAGACAGACAGACAGACAGACAGACACAAATTTAAAAAAGAAAAATAGAAAAGTTTGTATGAGATTGTTTCCATGGTAAAACAAAAAAAAAATGTTTATAATTTGAAAGACAGAAAGACATTGGGTAAGTTAGTTGTTCGTATATTTTTTGGGAAATTTT
Source organism: Apodemus speciosus (assembly GCA_002335545.1). Taxonomy (NCBI): domain Eukaryota; kingdom Metazoa; phylum Chordata; class Mammalia; order Rodentia; family Muridae; genus Apodemus; species Apodemus speciosus. Next base: position 69,564 of record BDUI01006775.1, read on the forward strand.
ACAGAGTCCTATTATATATTTGATTCTTTTCAAGCTACGTTATTAAA
>BDUI01006776.1:19205-31128 GCA_002335545.1 Apodemus speciosus
TTACTTGATTGGTTGTTTCTTTGGCTATACAGAAGAGTTTTGTTTTGTTTTTTAATAAACAAATTAATTTCTTATTTTAAGTATATTCCCTTTTTAACTAGTCATTCTGTGTGTTTACACTACATTCTGTATAGTGTAACTTCCAGTTACCTCCTCCACCAACCCTCCATCCAATGATATCCCACTTTCCAGTTACCCCTCGAGTTTTAGTTTATGAAGTTCCACTTATCAGTCATTGGCCTTCTTGGGCAAATAGACTCCTATTCAGAAAGTCCTTTCCTATACCTGTGTCATGTAGATACTGTCTATGTTTATTCCTATCAGTGTCAGTGTTTCTCATTTCACAATTAGGCCTTTGATTTATGTGGTGTTAGTTTTTGTATAAATTATAAATATGGATCTAATATCACCTTTCTGCATGTGAACACTCAGTTTTTCCAGCACTTCTGATCTTGGTATCTTTGTTAACTTTTAAATGGCTGAACTTAAGTATCATAATGTTTGTGTCTTCAACTTTTTCAYTGGTCTACATGTTATGTTTGTGCCAGATCCACAATGTTTTTATTAATATGGCTCTGTGATATATCTTGAGATCTGGAATTATAAACCCTCCAATACTGATGTGTTAACTCATGGCTATTTTGGCTTCTATGGTATTTGGACTGCTAGATGTATTTATGACAGGATTTTTAAAAGTTTCTGTGACTAATAGGTTGGGATTTTGATCAGTGTTGCATTGAATGTATAAATAGATTTTGATAGAATGGTAACTTCACAATATTGATTCTACCAATCCATGAGCGTGGGGTGTCTTTCTATTTTCTAGTGTCTTTCTATATCTGTTTCTTCAGAGGTTTACAGTTTTCATTGTAGAGGTCCATCACTTCCTCAATTTATACCTAGGTTTGTTTTTGAGGCTTTTGTGAATGAAAATGTGTCAATGGTCATTTTCTCTGTATTTTTGTTGTTGGTATATAGAAAGCCATACATTTGGGTAAGTTGGTTCTGTATCCTGCCACGGTGCTGAATTTGTTTATCATAGCTAGAAGTTTCCTGGTAGAATTTTTGGGATCTCTAATGAACAATATGAAATCATCTGTAAATATGGATAGTTTAACTTTTTTCCTGTTTTGTATACCTTGAATTCAATTCCCTTGCCTTATTGCTCCAGCTAGTGCTTTGTGAACAATACTGAAAAGGATCAGGGTTATTGGGCAGGCCTGTCTCATTCCTGATTCCAGAGGGGTTACCTCAAGGTTTTCCTGAGTTGTGAAGATGCTGGATGTGGGTTTCTCATTTATGATTTTTACTATATTGAGGTGTTTCCTTCTACTCCTCATCTCTCTATAACTTTTATCAAGTCATGCTGGATTTTTATCAAAGGATTTTTCTGCATCTATTGAAATAAGCATGTAATTTTTGTCATTAAATCCATTTATGTSTCTACAGCATTATGTGGTTTATCGACTTCTGTATTTTGAACAAGCTGTGCATCTCAGAGATAAATTCTACTTGGACATGGTAGATAATCTTTTTGATGTCTGCATTCTGTTTGTAAGTATCATGATAAACATTTTTTAATCTATGTTCATCAGATACACTGTACCGAAGGGTTTTGAGGATTTTTTGTTTTGGTTTGGCTTGGTTTGAGTATTGGAGTGATACTTGGTTCATGGAGGCATCAAGCAATGGAAGTACTCCTGTTTTTTGTTTGTTTTGTCTTGTTTAACAGTTTAAGAAGGTTTGACTATAGATAGTTTGGTAGAATTAATTGACCTTGGAATTTTTTAAATTGGGAGGCTTTTTGTCACTATTCTAATGTCTTCTTTAGTTATAGGTCTGTTTAGGTTACAGATCACTTGATTTAACTTTGGTAAATTACATTATTGGATCAATATAGAAATGTATCTATTTGTCTTAGGTTTTCCAAATTAAGCGAGTGTTCTTTGTAAAGTATCTTCTTTTAATATTCTGGATTTATTTGATGCCTGTTTTAAGGTTTCTATTTTTTCATTTCTGACTCTTAATTTAAGTCCTCTCAGGTTTTTTTTAATTCATTGAGCCAAGGGTCTGTCGATCTTCTTTACCTTCTGGAAGAAGCAGCTCTTAGGTTGGTTGATTTTTTTGTATTATTTTCTTTGTTTCTATTTCATCGATTTCTAGTCTGACTTTTATTACCTCTTACCTTGCCACTCACTTTGTTTGGATTTGGTTTGTTCTTTTTCCAATTTTTTTATTAATCATTTTATTTATTTATATTCCAACTGTTGCTCCTCTTACTGGTTAATAYTCCATGAGTTCTTCACCCTGTCCCCCTCCCCTTTGCTTCTGAGAGGGTTATCCCCACCCATCCACTCCCACATCACCCCACTAGCATTCCCCTTCTACAGGATTAAGTGCTTCCTTTCCCACTGAGGCCAGACAAAGCAGTCCTCTGCTACATATGTAGCTGGGGGCCACAGATCAGTTAAAAATTTTGAAGATGGGTGGGTGATCGAATACCTCAAATGGGGGACATGTCTATCTACCGAAGAGATCTCTTTAGGTTCCATCTCCCCACTATTGGGCATTTCAGTTAAGGTTATCCCCATGGGAGCCTCTTACATCCCTGGTGTCTGGGACTTTCTAGAGGTTCCCCTTTCCCCCCACCCCAWTGCTTCATATTTCTATTTTTYTYCTGGCCCTCTAGGCTTCCCTCCTGTCTCCACCATACCTAATTCTGCCCCCTTTWTTCCTCCCCTTCCCCTCTCCTACCAGGTTCCTCCCTCCATCTGCCTCCCATGATTATTTTGTTCTCCCTTCCAAGTGGGACTGACATATCCACACTTGGGCCTTCTTTCTTATTAAGTTTCAAGTCTTAACAAGAAAGGTTAAGTTATATCATGGGTATTCAGAAGTTTTGGCTAAAATCCACTTACCCTTGATGTACCATGTATGTCCTTTTGGGTCTGAGTTACCTCACGCAGCATGATATTTTCTAATTCCATCCATTTGCCTGAAAAATTCATTATGTCCTTGAATTAGATAATTTGCCTTCAGTTTCTATTTTGTGGAATATTTTGAGGAGTGTTGAAGTCTGCACTGAAACTATCTGGCCCTGAATGTTTTGGTTTGATTTGGTTTGGTTTTGGTTTTGGTTTTGATTGGGAGTTTTTTAATGACTTTGTCTATGTCCTTAAGTGTTATGGGACTGTTTAGATAGTTTACCTGATCTTGATTTAACTTTGGTATATAGTATCTGTCTAGAAAGACATCTATTTATTTTAGATCTTCCAGTTTTGTTAAGCATAGGTTTTTGAAGTAAAACCTAAAGATTTTTTTTAATTTCCCAAGTTTCTATTGTTATGCCTCCTTTTTAATTTCTGATTTTGTTAATTTGCATACTATTTCTGTGCCCTTTAGTTAGTTTGGCTAAGGGTTTGTCTATCTCATTGGTTTTCTCAATGAACCAGGTCTTGTTTTTGATGATTCATACTATTTACTCTCTTTGTTTCTAATTGATTAATTTCAGCCCCATGTTTGACTATTTCCTGCTGTCTACCTCTCTTGTGTGTGCTTGTTTCTTTCTGTTCTAGAGCTCAGGCATTCTGTTAAGATGCTATTGTAAGATCCCTCCAATTTAGTTATGAAGGCAAATAGTGCTAATAATTTTCTCTTACTACTGGTTTCATTGTATCCCATAAATCTGGATATGTTGTATCTTCATTTTCTTTAAATTCTAGGAAGTCTTCAAATCCTTTCTTTTTTCCCTGACTAAGTAATCATTGAGTGGAGAACTGTTCAGTTTCCATGAGTATGTGGCCATTGTGTTATTTCTGTTGTTGTTAAAGTTCAGCCTTAATCCATGGTGATCTGATAGAATGCAATGGATGATTTCAATCTTCTTGTATCTGTTGAGATTTGTTTTGTATCCAAATATATGGTCAGTTTTGTAGAAAGTTCTGTGTGGTGCTGAGAAGAAGGTATTCTTTGGTTTGGTGATGGAAGGTTCTATAGATATCTGTGAAATCCATTTGGTACATAATATCTTTTAGTTTCATTCTGTCTCTGTTTAGTTTCTGTTTTGATGACCTAACCATTGGTGAGAGTCTGGTGTTGAAGTCTCCCAATGTTATTGTATGATTTTTAATGTGTGTTCTGAGTTTAATAAAGTTTCTTTTATAAATGCGAGTGCCCGTGCATTTGGGGCATAGATGTTCAGGAATGAGACTTCATCTTGATGGATTTTTCCTTTGGGGAGTATAAACTGTCCTTCCCCATCTCCTTGGATTACTTTTGATTTAAAGTTTATTTTATTAGATGTTAGAATGCCTACTCTGACTTTTTTCTTGAGCTGTTTGCTTGGAAAACTTTTGTCCAGCTCTTTATTCTGGGGGAGTGACTCTCTTTGTTGCCAAGGTGTGTTTCTTGTCTGCAGCAAAATGATGGATATTGCTGATATATCCAGTCTTTGCCTCTTGATTGGTTAATTGAGTCACTGATGTTGAGAGATATTAATGACCAATGATTTTTAATTCCTGTTATTTCATTGTTAGAGGTGGTTTTGTGTGTGTGTGTGTGTGTGTGTGTGTGTGTGTGTGTGTGTGTGTGTGTATGCACGCACACTGAAGGATGATTATTTTCTTATGTTTTCTTTGGTGTAGTTACTCTCCTTATGTTGGAGTTTTCCTCTTAGCATTCTCCATAGGGCCCAGTTAGTAGAAAGACATTGTTTAAATTTGGTTTTTTCATGGAATATCTTGGTATCTCCATCTATTATTATTGAGAGTTTTGCTGGGTATAATAGTATGGACTGGCATCTGTGATTTCTTGGGGTCTGCAAGATATATGTCCAAAATATTCTGGCTCTTAATGTCTCTGTTGGGAAGTTATGTTGTATTTTTTGTTTTTATTTAGTTTGAGGAGTTTTTTTTTTTCTTGATTTCTTCTTTGGTTCATTCATTAAGTAATGAGTAATTTAATCTCCATGAGTTTGAGTATTTACTAGAGATTTGTTTGCTGTGAACTTTTTTATTGCATTATGGTCAGATACAGTACATGGAGTTATTTAAATGCCTTTGAACTTATAAAGTTTCATTTTGTGTCCCAGGATGTGGTCCACTTTAGAGAATTTTCTGTATGCTCTTGAGTAGAATGTTTTGGTGAAATATGCTGTAGATACCTGGTAAGTCTGAAAAACTATGTCAATTAATTCTGATGTTACTCTTTATTCTTTGTCTGAATGACCTGTCTATTAGAGAAAGTGGGAATGTGAAATCCAATACTATTATTAGATTGATGTTAATTTTTACCTTAAAATGTATCAAACTGGTCTAATAGACCTTGATCCATATATGTTTTCAATAATAATATATTTTTAACCAACAACTGTTTGCTTTATTAGAACGAAGTATCCTTCTTTATCACTCCTGATTAATCTTAGTTTGAACTCTGTTTTTTCAGATATTAGGATATCAATGTCTTCTTGCTTCTTGGTCCCATTTGACTAGAGTACATTTTTTCCATCCTTTTACTCTAAGGTAATACCTATCTTCAAAGCTAAAATGTGTTCTTTATAAACAACAGAAGGATACATTTTGATCCATTCATTCAACTTGTTTTCTTTATCAGAGAGTTAAGATCATTAATGTTTAAAGTTATTATTGAAATGTGTGTGTTGATCAAGGTCTTTGTGTTATTGATTTGGGGTATTGTTATTTRTGTCCAAAGTGGTACTTTGTGTTTTCATAATTATGGCCTCACATTTCTTTCTGCAGCCCCTTGTATGTTCTTATTCTTCTCTTTATTCCAAAAGCATTGCTTTCTATATTTTCCTTACGTTTGGTTTGTTGAATATAAATTTTTAAAGACTGTTTATATCGTGGAATGTTTTTCATTCTCCTTCAACTATAGTGAATAGCTTTCCTGTGCTTATGTGTAGGTTGGTCATCATTGTCATTTGGGACTTGGAATGCTTTGCCCCTGGCCCTTCTGGATTTTAAAATTCCCATTAAGAACTCAACTATCATTCTGATGGGTTTTCTTTATACATGGCTTATGTTTTTCCTCTTGCTGCTTTCAATACACTTTCCTTTTTYGGCATACTTAGTGTTTTTCATTATGATATGCAATAGGAATTTTCTTTTCTAGTCTCATTGACTTGGTGCTTTGTGCATTTCGTGTATCTATACATGTATTTCTTCTATTAATTTGGGGAAGYTTCTTTTATGCCCCTGTTGAAGACTTGTCYATGCCCTTGGTCTGAGATTGTTTTATCTCATCTATTCTTGTAATGAAAGGTTGTACTTTTCTTTCACAGTGGCCCACTTTTCCTATATATTCTCTGTGTTTTTATTTTTTTCATAGCTGTAATTTCATTTAGATTCTCATGTTTACCTGTGAGTCCTTATACTCTATCTTCTGCTTGATTCATTCTACTTGTGAGGATGTAGTTTGAATTTTCTGGTTGGGTTATTGCATGTTGGGTTCTCTTCAATTTTTCTATCTCCTTATTGAGTGTCATTCCCAAATGCTGGACTGTTTTCATAATTTCCATAAACTTTTACTTTGTGTTGTCTCATGTATCACTTGATTATTTATTATTTTCAAGTTCTTGTTAATTCTTTTTAAGTTCGGTAAGATGCTTCTTTGGGTCCTTGAGTCTTCTTTGAGTTCCTGGAGTTAGTTGATGAAGTTTATGGTTGCGCTTTTAAATTCTGTGTCCTGGAGTTCATTTAGATAATTTTCATTGGTAAACATTTCTACATGACTGCTGAGGGTTTTGGTGGTACTACTTTTATCTTTCATATTGTTTATATGTTAGAATGAGATCTAGGTATGTGGACCTCTTTGTTAGTTCTGCATCTGGTATGAACAGAACAGGTTGGGGCATCAGACAGGCTGTACATGCTGGGTTGAGACTAAGGGTTGGATATGGCTCAATTCTATTGAAGTCAGGGAGATATAGAGAACTTGGCTGGTGAGGAGGATATGCATCATGGATTAAGCCTAGWGTATGGGGTAAATCTGTGTGTTGGTGAAGATATATGCAGAATCAAGCATTCTGATCTGGCTAGACATGTGCAGAATCTGGTAGGGTAGAAAGATTAGATGTGGCATGGGTAAGGTCTATCGATCATGGGCAGGCAAGACATGTCCTGTCAGAAGCCTAGAGGTTGGTCATGATAAAGGTAGTATTGGCCAGAGTAGACCAGGGCATAGGCTGTGAGATTTAGGCTAAATCTGGGGAAGTGCTTGGAAGGAAGACTTGGAACAACTCATCTGACTAGACCCTAGAAAAAGACATCCACAGGCTGGTTTTTAAAGCAGATCACATGGGTGGTTAGAACAACCTGAAAAGAGGACTGTTGTTAATTTCTCACTAAATGAGAAGCRGATAATTAATCTTTTATTATTATTCTTTCATATGTTACCCCAGACCACAGTTTCCCCTCTCTTAATTCTCCCCAGTCCTTCTCCTCACTTTCCTTCTCCACCAGATCCACTCCTCCTCCATTTCCCTTTTAAAAGAATAGGCATCTCAGGAATGTTAATGGACCAGGGCATACAAAATTACAATAAGATTAGGTACAAACTCACATCATGCCTAGAGAGGGAAAAATGCTTTCTCCAACTACAAAGATCAGTCTTTGAGTTATGCACCCACATTTATTCCTCTTATGTCCTTCTAATGAACCTGTTCTTCATGAAAAAGATAAAAGTATAAGCTATATTATTGCATCAAATCCTAGAACCTCATAAACGTGTCTAGAGTGCACTCTAAACATGATTCTTCTCAACTTGGAAACTAAAATGAACAGTGATATGTGCCTCAGGCACCCAAAAGGCAACAGCTGATGCTACTAGCAGGGTAGAATGTCTACCATAAGAAACCTCACAGTGAAAGAACTAACAGCATCATCAGTCATGAGTCGAGTAACATATAACCCAGACAGTCCTCGAACTCACTGTATATCTGAGGATGACTTTGAACTTGTGATCTGCATGCCTCAACTTTCCAAGTGCTGGGATTATAGATATGTATTATCACACCTGGGAAACTGAGGCTCAGTGTCTGGCCTTAATGCATTCAAAGCAAGCACCTTACCAACTGAAATGTTTCTGTTGCTGAGAACTTCTTGGTCATTGAACTTAGGGCTTAGTTCTAAAATCATGCTGGCCAGTGTTGCAAAGACCCCTTCCCTGGGGCTGGGAAATGATGTTTGAAGAGCTTCAGTTCTAGTTCATGGGTGTGTCCTCTAGGAAGTCCTTCAATAGCCCTTAAATATGATTCCTTGTAAAGAGAACACTGATACCCCTTAAAAGATGGGAGAGCTTCCCCAGTAAGCTGGCAGCCCTCACAATCATATTTTCAAAAGTCACAGCAACATATTATATATCAACTAGATGGTTGTGTGAGTTGGAGTCTGTGTGCTTTTGTATACTTAAGTCTCTATGCCTGTATTTCTGCATGTTTGAACATTTCTATGTGTGAGTATGCGTTTCTGTGCATATGTTTGTATTAGTATGAAAGTATTTGTGTACAACAAATAACACTCTCAAAATATAAATTTCCTTTAGGTTCTCTTGACCCATTCAACCACAAGTTCAGAAAGCCCTATGGCCATTTTCCAGACTGGGTTTACTCTTCCCTTTAGACTTAATTTCAGACACTTAGTATAGCCAGCTAAGGAACTTTTACTTTCCCACACTCTTTTTTGATCCAAGGAAAGTAAGTGCTAGACATTAAATCATCGGAAACGGATGGTCTCACCTTCAACTTGTTCTCTGCCCCCTCTGTAAGTATTAATTGGTCCTTTCTACCTGAGCTATTTTTTGTATAATCTTTTCAGTAGCTTTAAATGGGAAATGCACCCTTTAAAACTGAAAATGAAAATAATTGCAGATAGTTGATCAGTTTTATCTTCAAATTCTTAATTGTATCCAATTCAATCTAATATTGAAGTGATTTTTTTTCRTGATGAGAGAGATGTTTGTTTGTAGGCAGATCTCTCATGTCCCAGTCTGTCTTCTAACTCACTATGTATCTCAGAATGACATTTAAACTATGATCCTTCTTCCTCCATTTTCCAGTTGCTGGCATTACAGGTGCCATCAGGCCTGGTCTATGGGATGCTGAGGTTCAAACCTAGGCCTTTATGTATTTCAGACAAGCACTCTACCAACTTAGATATTTCTCCTCCTAGTACTTCCTATTGGTCTTGAACATAGGCCTGTCTTTCTACATTCATATTAAACTCAGAATATTAAAATTTGTATAGATGATGTTGCAAATTTACTTATCATGTGTGTGGTACATACACAAAGGACTAAGTAACTCAAATTACGTTTCTGTGCTGTAAACCTCTCTGAAACATGAGAACACAGGAACATCACATATATTTGTATTTTTTATGGAAAGAACTCCTGATTGGCATTTTTCACTAAAGATCAACACAGAGTTGGACTTTTCAGAATAATTTGAATTGCTCTGTTGCTAATCACAACTCTGTTCAGATCRTTTACCCTCCCACAGGTTAAAATCCTCTCACTCAWGTCAAAATACCCCAGTSGTATATTTCTTTGAAAATAGTCCAGCCAGTTACTGAAAAATCATAGAAAATATATGTCTACTCATCTAGGAAAAGATGCCTATGTGAATTCATTTTCCTTTTCATGAGAGAGTGGAGGTAAGTCAGGTGGGCTGAGGTATGGAAAGACACCCACTCACTGTCCATGTAACATACAGGGTAAAGTCAGCAACTTCAAAGGGATGATCAATGCAATTATCTTCCTAAACCTCTGGCCATGTCAGGTATCAGTTGGGTGCTATTTTTTATTTTACTATCATTCTAATATTAACTATTTTTAGTGATGTAACTACTGATGAGTTATCTATGTTCCAGTAAATACTCCTTGACTCATCTTCATGCAAGCAATCCTGATTAAACTCAGTGGATGAAGAATGAAAAGACTTTAAAGCAGAGGGACTTGGTAGAAGGAAGCAAAATTCCAGGGATTCGGCAAGAAATAGAGGGGATGGGAGGAGAGCAAGTAAGTAGGGGGGGGGTCAAAATAATCAAAAGTCAGAACTTGCATGTACAAAATTATCAAAGAATTAAAGAACAAATTGTGGGCTAGGAAGCTGAGTCAGTTAGTAAAGTGATAGTTTAATAAACACAATGACCTGAATTCAAACCCTAGAATACAGAAAAAGACAAAAACCAGGCAAGGTRGTATATACTCTAATTCTAATGTTGGGGGAGGGGCGGGCAGAGAAAACAGGAAGATCTCTAGAGTTCACCAGCTAACCTATCTGGTGAGTTCTGAGCCAACAAAAGATCCTGTCTCAAAAGACAAAGTTACACATTGCCTGAGGAACAAAAGGTAGCCAAATTGTTCTCTGACCTCCACACATCTTGGGCACACAGAAACACACGTGTGCACACCCAAGCACACATACAAACAAAAGTAAGCAATGGCTGTTCTAATAAGTTCTGTAAACCATAATGCTGGATTAATATTTCAATTTAATATATTTTAACATGAAATATAAAATAAATTAATGTATTCATAATTGCTATCTATATCAATTAAAGTTAATTTTCTACTTATGTAAAATTATAAACTGTTTTTCTCAGGATCCRTTGCTTTAAATTGAAAAAATAAATCAAATAAGACTTCTAGAAAAATGAAAATTTGGATGGGACAGAAAGTAACAGCCTGAGTTACTTARAATATATCTCAGGCCCAGTGGTGCTCAGTTTACCTCCCTGGTGACAGTTTGAAAGTTTGTGCAAATACTTAGCTATCATAGTACAAAAAATTAGTAATCAGCAACCACAATGGTGGAAATCCAGCTATGTGAACAATATTTCTACCCTAAAAGAATGCTCTAGGGTATATTGCTCTCGCTGAGAACCCTAGTATGGTTCCCAATACTGACAGCAGGCAGCTCCCAACTGCCTGTAACTCCAATCCCAACGAACCTGACATCCTCTTTTTGTCTTTGAAGACAGTGGAACTCATGTGAACTCCCCACCACACACACACACATACACACACACACACACACATATACACACAATTTTAAAATAATTTCAAAAAGAATAACTTCAAAGAGAAATAACTCGTCAAAAAAGAAGCAAATCCTTCGTTTCATTTTGTTTTGTAAATATTTAAAAAGTAAAATTCATATATTTTAAATAAATAAGCAAAACTATCTTTCCAAATGTGTAACGGTCACTTACAATATTCTATGGGTTGTGCCTCCATCCCTCCTGTGCCACAGCTAGCCACACTTCTYACTGCTTTCACTACAAATTAGTTTGGGTCCCTCTAAACTTTTTACAGAATATCATATAGTGTATATACTATTTTAGGTGTACATGTGAGTGTACATCAGTTGTTGTGTGTGTTATATGGTGTGTGTGTGTGAGAGCGTGTGTGCATGCATGCGTGCATCTGTCTGTCTGTGTGTCTGTCTGTCTGTTTGTTTGTCTGTAGAGGTCAAAGGACATCTTTGGAAGTCATCCCTCAGGCATTATTCACCTTCTGTTAGAGKTTCTCCTTTGCTGGAAGCTTGCTAACTAGTCTAGGTTGGCTGGGCAGGGAGCCCCAGTGACCCATCTGTCTCAAACTCCCCAGYGCTTAATTTAGAAGCAGAAACTACCACGCTTGGCTTTTCAATAAAGTGGGTTYTGGGGATCAAACTCTGGTCCTCATACTTTCAAGGTAGCACTTTATTAACTTGATTATCTCCCCAGAGTCTATCAAGTCTTTCATAATCATTTTTKATTACATTTTAKCAGTGATCTTCATCCATAATGACAAAAGTAACCCATTGTTATTGCTAAATCAAACTCTTTCCATAAATACATCATAAGTTGCCATTTGAATGACAGTAGACATGATGGCCTCTTTAAATATTGTACTGCTATAAACA
>BDUI01006777.1:45782-60130 GCA_002335545.1 Apodemus speciosus
CAGGAGCAATTAGTGTTCTTCACTGCTCTGCCATCTGTCCAGCCCCTATTTTTCTAGTTTAAAAAGATTTTGTTCTTATCCTTTTTATGGTATTATTATTGAGCTCGTGGTTAATATGTTGAAGACATTAATTATGCTAAATTTACAATAATGCAATCATTTTCACATAAGCTAATAAATTTAGTAGATGCTGTTAGATTTCTAGACACAGAATACTGCAGATAATCATGTTTTAATCTCATCTTTTTATGGCTGTGGTCCTTGTTTGTGTACTGGAAAGAATACTAGGCCAGAGAGTCAGAAAGTTTGCACRCAACTGTCAGTCCCTTACCTTAGGAGGTCACCTGTGAAACGCCTCTTTCTTTACCTGTGCGTCAGGTGCTATGCTGGGCACTCCTTATGAGCCATTGTGATTAAGACTTATAACAGGCCTAAGAAGTACATAGCATACACTATTTTGTTACGCTTTTATGAACTAGAGGTTTGTCAACCCTTGCCTCTAATAAAACCATGAGCACCATTTCCCCAATGGGGAAAAAGAAAAAGAAATTTAATACTCAGGGCAGCAGTAGCAGTGGTAAGAGGTAGGGCTAGCTGAGATGTGAATAATGGCTTCTTACAAAAGGCTAAGTTCATTCCTCTTATCTATCTGTGTGTGTGTGTTAGTGTGTGTGTCCTTTCTGTTCTTTCACCCCTAATATGACAACAGTGTGTGAATGTCTTCATCAGTCCTAAGCAAGTCCCTTATCTTTGACTTCCCAGCCTTCAGGATTATGAGTCAAAATTTCTGATCATTACGAACTAGCCAGTTTCAGGTATTCAGTTATAGGAAAACAAAATGAACAAAGACGCTCAAGGCTGTTAAGCCAAGGTTGAGAGCTACCACAAAGTAGTTTCTGAAATGAATTTGGGAACTGAAATTTTATAGTTGTTTTCACAAAACATCATCTATGTGACAATGAGAGACAGGAATGAACAAGAAAAGAAGTTTCACAAAAGCACACAGCCWTGAAGAGAACTCAGACCCAGGAAGTTTGGGGGTGGGGATGACTCCTTCACAGCTGAGGTAAACTACTTGTCCTTTGCTCTTCTAAGTGTCAGTCCCTGGATGTAGGCTTTCCCCACAAGGACAAATAAGCATAGGAGAGGCAGGACTCTTAAACAAAAATTCTTCTGACCTATCAGCTCAACCCTGGCCAAGCTGGAGGGTGAGTCCCAGGGTAGGTAAAGCAAACAGTAACTGTGATAAAGAAAGTCAGGGTATTAGATTGCAAAAGCCAAACAAGTTCCTCCTTGACTATTTGCAGTTTCTAAAAATACTTCCCAGGGTATATATAGTATGTACTTAACAAATATTAGTTAAATGAATAAAAGATGCTTCATAATGATTATCTAATATTATTAATGAGTCCTTCCTGATCTTACAAAATAGAAGAGATTTATTCCGTTAGTTTATTTTTGGCCCTATCTTTTTTTTTGCCTGTGGAATGGCAGTTTCCTGAGTTGAACATTCCATCCTAGAGGGAAGCACATTAAGATTTTTAGAATGTTCTAAAGACAGGCTCCTTAAGATTTAGTAACTCCTTTGTCTCAAGAAGCCCCTGAAACCAACCCTATGTCAAGGCCCTTCTCTCCCAAGGTTATGTATGTAGTGAGGAGCACTGGGAAGACTAAACCCAGCCAAAGGTTGGCTTCCTGGAAAAGACTCTCTGACTTGTCATGCTGCCATCAGAAAGGTTCAGAGGTGATGACTCTCATGAGTAGTCAAGCATGTTGGAGTATGTTTTCAGAGATATAGCTTTCTTTGAGTTACCTCTGTTCCAGTAAGTAACCCCTCATCTACATTCCTGTATATAATCCCAGTTAAGTCACTGCTTCACCAATAATCTTTACTTTGGGCTGCTGTTGGTTCTCTATCCAGAATGAGTGGACATTTTATATTGCTTCTACCCAGAAAAAGTGTCACACAGCACTATCCTATGACCCTACTATGTGCATATTTGATTATAAATGCTCCTGCCCTTCCAGAAACATAAAGAACTCCATAATGTTATCTTCTCAGATAACATTAGTCACTCTTCAGCTGAAAGGGACATTGTAGACTAAATCATGTTCTCCCTGAATCTCCTATGTTATAGCCATGACCCCAAGTAGTTCAGAATAGATGATGTTCAGTACAGGCTCTWAACAGAAACCACTAGGGAAAAAATGGCAGCCTGACCAAATCTGATTGCTACTCTATAAAAAGAGAACCTAGAGGAGAGATGCCAAGGGTATAACCATACAGAGGAATGACCATGAGAGGACACCCCAAGAGGGTGGCCATCTATATCTTATGTTTCCATTTCCTACTTTGATAAATGATTATGAGAAAATATTCTATCATCAGAGGCTGCCACTGGGTTTTTTCCAAATTGCATGTATCTTAAGCCAGTGCTGAGGATAAAAAGGTCTCAGAAGAAAGCAAGCCTATTAATAGCATAACTTTGACCTTTTAGCAGTTATAACTATGACAAGTCAATTTTGGCTGTTTAAGTCAACCAGCTCATGGCAATTTTCAACTTAACGAAAGGCTTAAGAGTACTCAAAGCATTGTGAGCATGGAAAGACCAAATTTAAATCCTGTCTTTCCAGAGAGGAGGGAGATAATGCCTGTGTTAATATATAGGGCCTGGGGAATAAACACTTGGGCTAAGAATGGAGGCATCTTCTCCATAAATAGCTTTCTAGTGTATTAATTACTTCTGTCACTGTGACCAAGTACTGGACAAGAAGCACCTTAAGTGAGTGCTGGTGTAGAACGGCTCTTATTTCACAGAAAATAAGGCTCATTGTGTTATAAGTGACCGAGTTCCAGGAACATGGATTCAGGTTATCCCGAATCAGTTACATGAGTTTTTATGGTCACATAGAGAACAAAAGGACGTTATCGAATTAATTCATTCACCAAATACATTGGTGGGATCACCGATCAGGTGGTGACAGCCAAATAGAGAAGTCTCAGCTATTAGTTGTAGATGTTATCTAATGACAGACTTAGCTTTAGAATTGATGAGTCTGTTGGGTCAATGCATTCCGGACAGTGTACCTAATAACTGAAGGGCCATTTGATCAGATGCACAGCTGCAAGATAGGGGAATATTAAAGTAAAAAGGGGGAGCTAAAGATAATTTTGGCTYAAGCGTCATAACACAGCCCAACTCTCCACAACTGTGGGAGATCTAATCAGACAATCAGTCTTACCCTAGGTGTGGATGTTCAGGAAAACTCCAGTTAATAGGAGGATTTACTTCGGCTCAAGGTTTAAGATGATTCAGTCCACTGTGCTGAGGAAGAGACGGAAAAGTTCCTGGAACCTTCATGGTAGCGGGAACATACGGAGCCTTGATCACATAAGACCCTGGGATGAGGAGCAGCACTGGGGCTGCACTCTTAGGGTTCTTCCAGCAACTCCCTTCTTCCAGCTTTGCCTCACTCTAGAAGTTTCCACAGCCTCCMAAAACAGCATCACCAGCTAAGGATCAAGTTCAAACACTTGAGCCTACAGGTACATTTTCCATCTGAACCATAACAGTCTCTCCTGCCTTTCCCTGGTGTTAGGCTAAGTATTTCCCCAGTACGGCTCCATARAAAGTCTAATCCCTCCAACACCCAGCACACTCAGAACCACTCAATCCCAACTAGTTGTCCCTCAGACTGCAATAGTATGAGGTCTAGAGTCACTCAATTAGGGGCCTGAATGAAGCCAGAATGAACACCTACACATAGACTAATTACTTACAAGTCATCTCCGGTTGCTCCAGCTCTGTCCTGAGCGTTCTGTATCTATAATTCACGAGCTCTCAGACTTACTGAAAATCACCTCTGMTTTAGACCCTCGGGGCTGAGCACAGATTCCCAACAAATAGTAGAAGGCAAATAAATATTGATTGATCGGAGGACTGGGTGCATAAGTCTCAGAATAATAAAGAGAAGTTTTGGTTTTTCCACGTGCAACTAAGCAAATCTTTGCCAACTACTTGATGTACCAGATCRTGTCCCAGTGCTGGATAAGAAGCATGAGTAAATATCATCCCATGACCTTCATCAACCAGTAGCAAGTCTCTAAAAGGAATGGGAAGGCGATGTAAAGTTTCTGGAACCCTGAGGAAAGGGGGTTTCCATGTGAAGGACAAATTTCATGTCAAAATTCAAATGCCCGTGCTGCTAAGACAGTGGTAAAATGCCTGGAATAGACGGCGCACAACACCTAAGCACAGAGCATGTGCTCCAGACATCAAGGAAACCAGATTTTTTTCTTATATCTGACTTTTCATAGCACTTTGCCCTTCAGATCCCAGGGACCAATCAACCCCAGGATGCTGGAAGTTTTGTAACACTCTGCATCACTTGCAGAGTTAAAACATCTATAATTAATAGATGTAATACTCTACAAATAGTTGGAGCAATTTGAGCAAAATGTCAAGTTGATACCAAAAGGAAGCACAGAGAACAACTCCAGTTGCCTTGGTAATGATCCCCCGCCCAAGTCTTCAGCACTATATTTTTTTAAAGACATAGGAAAATAAAAGAACTTGAGAATGAAGCAATACTGGGCTGAATTAGGGAGAGGTCTTAGGAAAAGATGGGGAGGGGATGTCCAAGGTCACAAGATAGGATCATGAAGAGGTAAGCCTTGGATGGCAGGTCATAGTGACTGTAGACTCATGAATCTGAGAACATCTTTAGTTCTACTGTGCACTGACCAGGAGAAGAAAAAGGGTTGCTAACACAGAGTCCCCGTGAGGATTCAAATATGTGCTTGAGTTTTATTTTCTGCACTGATAAAATTCCTACCTCTCCCTAAGTAGGAAAATCTAAGAGTTCTCCAACATAGAAAATGTATTTCAGAGTTCATTAGAACCAGCAGGCTTTCACTAGCTAATATTCAGTTTTAGTAATTGTCTCCTCACTAATAAGATGATTCTTATCTTTAAGACTCTCTGCTTTTTAAGCTTACTATCTTTATATGCAATTTTTCATATTTTTAATATGCAATATTAAAAAAACTAAAACCAGAGCAAACTTTAGGGTATATGTTTCTCCCAAACATTTTCCTAACCAAATCTTCACTCTCTCTGGAATGCTTTTTTTCCTGGTCCCTTAAGTCATCGCTTCTTTTATAAAGCCAATGATATCACACTGTCACATGTCAAGATACAATGATAAGGTTCATGGGAAATAATTCATAAAAATTGTATGAGGCACAAATGTTGCATTTTATCCCCTCAAGTAGCCTGCATTGCTCCAGAGTCCTCTTTGTTTCCAGCAGGGACCCAGGCATCTCCAGCCTCCGGCTTCTAGTAGCTGATCCAGCAGATGGAAAATTACCAACAACATTCGGAGGACTTGATTTGTTTGTTGCTTGTTTTTAACTTCCTTAGTCATGGATTTTTATGTGGTCTTTGGAATTAAAAATAGTCACAATTCCTCTCTTTTGAAAGCAAGGACGATTAATAAAATGTCATTTTTGCGCCATGTATGGAATTATTCCATGAAGAATACTCAGTACAAATATGTCATTTGAAGAAGTTTGCTACGGGTGTGCAAAGGTCCAAGTACAAAAGTTTATGCAGTGAAGTTGGGTTCTAAACCATTTGTATTCCAGGCAGGAATGAGGTGGGCCCTAATGGCTGAGCAGCTGACACCTAGAAGGGACTTGGGAAAGGGAGTCTACTGCTTGTTTTAGCGTTAGGCTTGAAGAATGTGTTTTATGTGACACAGCTTTATGATTCTCACTGACTGTAAGCACATCTCCTCTCCCTTTGGAGGGAGAAAAAAATTACCTGTATTGCTGAGCATGGGACAGGATGAAGGACACAAACTTTGAAATCAAACAGCTCTATGTTCAAGTCTCAGAGCCTATCACTCACTTTACAACCAGCCCTAAGATGCTTAACCTCTCCAAGGCATGCATGCACACTGCCATGTCGGTGTAATAATAATTTATTTGTGGAGTTTCCATAAGAGTTATATGAGCTTATACCTCTACCATGGCCTGGAAAGACACATTTTTTTTGATAGATGCTAGAAATAATGTTTCTAGTGATGGTGATGGCCGTGGTGGTAGTGGGGCACTGGTGATGACTAGATGAAAAAGAGGTCAACGGGGCTGATGGGAAAGGATGAAGGCCTGCTTTCTATATCTATCCATCACTGCTTTCTACCTATGAAAACTGAAAACGCACCAGCTATGACTCATCTGTAGGGTCCGACTTTGTAGGCCTTCTTCAATTCAGAATTTGAAAAACATGCCTGAGAATCAAGCAGCAACCAATTCTGGATGAGAGAAAGACAGGGGTCTTTTCCAACAATGCATCCCCAGGATGATGCATTTGTGAACCCAAAGCATGCCTCCCGGGATCACCACACAGGCCTGTTGACATCCCGGGGATCCTGTTTTGGTTCAGCCCGAATATTTGCTGGGATCCAAACCAGTCAGCAATTTCTCATCTGGTTAAGACACAGAAATTTCCCTCATTTGATACTGCTAAAAACAACCTTTGTCCCCTGATATGCTAACAATTGGAAACAAAACTGGAGGTGTTGCTTAAACATACGGAACTAGTGGTGGACAGAGAGGGATTGAAGAATTTGGGGTGTGAAGCATGTGGTAATAAAGGTCACCAATTTGGAAATAGTCTACGCTGCTTCCCAGAAACCAGAGACTATAGCTCATGGCAGAGATTGACAATAATTAAATTGCTGAGAGGCAGAAAACATGCATACATCTTCTGTGTCAAGTCCAGCTCTTGGATTCGCTTTCCAAAWCTCATCTTGACAACATCTTTTCTCATCTGAATCCCCTCTTTCTACCTAGAGATCTCAGCTCAGTTCAGTCTAAGTAAGCCCAAAGATTGTCAGACTTTTCTTTCTTTCTTTTTTTTTTTTTTCGTTCATGTTTGTTTGGGTTTTGTTCTATGCCATATCCTTCTATTTCTTCGTTTCTGCCTGGTGCATTATTACCCGCCTCAGGAAGGAAGAAAAAAGATGCCTGTTTGGATGGGGGTGGGGAGCTCTATGCTTCAAAGAGTCATTGGGTGAGAGATTTCTCTCAGTTTCCATCTGACAGGATGGATTTGAACCAGGGCTTATGTGGCAAGCCTCTGGTAGCCACTGTTCGTTTGGGTCACTAAGTTGGCCTCTTTATTCAGCCTGCCTGGGGACCTCGCTGGAGATCACGCTGCCACAGAGTGTGTCCAGAAAAGTACATTTAAAATTTGTCACCCTGAAGGAAGGAATTGGAAGTGTCAGAAGAAAGGCCAGTTTATGGTGCAAGTGCCAAAGGAAAAGGAAGAATTTTAAAGCCACATGCTTTCAAAATTCATAGACAAATTAGCTAACGTGCCTTTTAGTAGCAAGATTAGCTATACATTTGAGAGAATTTTCAACTCGTGGATCTGATAGCAATCAAAACACTAACATAACTCCCTGACAAGCAGATATTATCCCAGAAGCTTGGAATACCCAAGACATAATTCACAGATCACATGAAGCCTTAAGAAGGAAAACCAAAATGTGGATATTTGGGTCCTTCTTAGATAGGGTACAAAATACCCCTGGGACGAAATACAGAGGCAAAGTATGTAGCAGAGACTGAAGGAAAGACCATCCCAAAACTGCCCCACCTAGAGATCCATCCCATGTACAGTTACCAAACCCAGACACTCTTGTGGATGCCAAGAAGTGCCTGCTGACAGGAGCCTGATATGGCTGTTTCCAGAGAGGCCCTGCCAGTGACTGACAAATACAGAGGGGGATGCTCTCAGCCCACCATTGAACTGAGCACAGGGTCCCCAGTGGAGGAGTTAGAGAAAGGACCCAAAGAGCTGAAGGGGTTTTCAGCCCCATAGGAGGAATAACAATATGAACCAACCAGTACCCCCAGAGCTCCCAGGGACTTAACTATCAACTAAAGAGTACACATGGAAGGACCCCTGGCTCCAGCCACATAGGTAGCAGAGGATGGCCTGGTCAGACCTCAATGAGAGGAGAGGCCCTTGGACCAGGGAAGGCTCGTTGTCCCTGGGTAGAGGAATGCCAGATCAGGTAAGTGGGTGGATTGGTGAGCAAGAAGAGGAGGGATGGGATAGAGGGGTTGGGGAGGGGAAATGAGAAAAGGGGATAGCATTTAATGTAAATAAAGAAAATATCTAATAAAAATGTAAAAAATGAAAATAAAAAATAATTTAATGGCTTAAAAAAAGAAAGAAAAAGAAAAAAGAAAAAGCATAAAAACCAAAGCACTAACATAGGAGATCTTGTGTTTGGAGAGCTTTAATGCTCCCAAGCCTTAAATCTTAGCAGTGAAGAAAAAAGATAGAGCTGTCCCCCTACTTATGATGTGGTTATGTCCCAGTAACCCCATCATAAGCTGAAAATATAAAACRAAAAGCCCTCAATACTGCCAAATACCAAACTGTCTGTCCAGCCTCACATGCCCAGAGAACTCAAATTCTCTTATATAGTTGGACAAAGTCACCTAATGAACTTGATGTCATCTTCTATGATAGTGTGAGATACCGTTTAACTTGCTGAATACTGTAGCCCCCAAACACTTTTGGGTACCGTTTGTTCCCCTTGGTGACCACCTACTTGAGGGAAGCTGGCACTGCCTAACAGCAGGAGTACCACACCACAAGCCTTGGAAAAGGCTCAAACTTCTGAGTGGAAGTATGGTTTATACTGAATGTGTGTTGTTGGTACACCTTCATTAAACCAAAAGCTCATAAAGCAGAAGTTTGGAATCATCTCTGCTAAGGAAAGCCTCTGCTTTGAGAAGTTCTGTAGTACTGCCATTCTTCAGAGTCTCGAATTATAGCAATCCCAGAGCTCAGGAAACTGTAATAGGAGATTTGCCATGAGTTTAGCCTCGAGCCTGGGCTACATAATGAGATACTACCTCAAAAAAAAATCCATGTCAGGAGGGTCAGCAACCAAGAGAGGAAGAATAACAAGGGGACCTAGAAGGGAAAGAAGCCTGGGAGAGGGACTTTCCTCCACACCTTAGCATTTTCCCCTTTTGATATATTCACTGACATTACACACGTGATAAGAAGAACATGGACCAGCATGCATGAATCAAGAGTTACCTGCGAGCCGGGCGGTGGTGGCGCACGCCTTTAATCCCAGCACTTGGGAGGCAGAGGCAGGTGGATCTCTGAGTTCGAGGCCAGCCTGGTCTCCAAAGTGAGTTCCAGGACAGCCAGAGCTACACAGAGAAACCCTGTCTCGAAAAACAAAAAACAAAAAAACAAAAAACAGAGTTACCTGCGAAACACATCGAAGCTCTATTTCTTCTGAGGTGGTGTCTCTATAATAATTTATTCAAAATTAAGATTAAAGGATGTAATTGAATTGATAGACTGCTTGTCCAGCATCTAAAAGGCTCTGAATTCAACCCAAGCACCACATAAACCATATATGATGATAAATATGTATAATCCCAGCACTTAGAAGCATGCAGAAACAGGAGAATCAGAAGTTCAAGGTCTTCCTCGGCTATATAGAAAGTTCAAGGCTAACCTTGTCTCCAAAAGAATATCAAAAATAAACAGGAATCTGGAGTATCATCTCATAGAAAGACCTCTGTGATATTTTTCTAAAGTAGCAGTTATTAACCTTTCTACTGCTTTTAATATAGTTCCTCATGGTTACCCCAACCATAAAATTATTTTTGTTGCTACTACATAACTGTAATTTTGCTACTGTTATGAATCATAGTATAATGTCTATATTTTCTTATGGTCTTAGGCAACACCTGTGTATAGGTTGTTTGAACCCCCCAAAGGGTGGGGTCACAGGTTGAAAACCACTGTCCTCCAGGATATCTTTGCAGAGACCAACCTCACAGCTTAATAGATAGAAAGGGGAGCAGCTGTGTTCTCCACTCCTCCCTTCTCTATGGCAGGAATTGAGTTTCCACTGCATCTGCCCAATGTGGACATCGCAGGAAGTATCAATCTACCTCCTTTGCTTCTCTCACTGCCTGGTCCAGAAGGGGGAGAATACCATTAATCTGATTGGAGAGTTTAATGAGGGGGGAGTGAGTACTTCCAGCTGTGCCTCTGTACAGGGGTTATGCTTCCTGCTCATCCACCAGGGTGAGCTTCGGAGATCCACCCTTATTCTGTGCAGGAAGCAAGAGGTTAAAGAGAAGGAAGGTCCTTGGTGGCCTGACATCTGCATCTCATTATCAACTCTAAAAGGAAAAGAACTGTGACCACCATTTTACTTTTTGATTTCTTGTATTTAACTTGGTAAAATATGCTTAAGACAAAAATATACTATTTTAGCCATTTTAAAGTGCAGAGTCTGCCAGTGCTAAACAGTTCACATTGGTGATACTAAGCACACTCAGTTCACATTGGTATGCAGCTATCACTGCCATCCATCTCAACATCCTTTCATGTTCCAAACTGAAACTTGTTGCCCACTCATTACATATAACTTCCCATTCCTGCCTCCATCCACTCTCTGTCAACTGATATTCTGGTTTACATCTGAGTTTTGCCTACTACTTCAGGTTCCTCGTATGAATAAAGCCAAGACTGGTCCATTTATAACTGACTTATTTCATGTAGCATATTCTTGATTCTAGATCATCCCAAGGGTCCCTGTGCAATTTGTGCACAGGCAAATGAAGGATCACCTCCTCCCCTCCTATGTAGATGGCCCATGTATCCAGGCGTTTGGGATGTGGGGGAATGCTGGACCACTCTAGCCATGTGAAAAGCTCAAGCTAATGGCACAGATGGTAAGACTTCCACAGTAATTATTATCACTTAAAATCTTTATCACAAATGTCACTCTTGTAGGTGGCTAAAGCCCTTCATAAATGGCAACCCCATGCTACCATACTTAGGGAACAACATTTGTGAATTGACTCTATTAAGAAGCCAAGGGGAGCTTATACAACTTAGTCAGGCTTATTACTGCCACTGTAAAAAGTTACCGTCAAGTTATAAGTAATTCAAATGTATTATCTTCTAGCCCTGTAGATTATAAGTACAGATAGGTCTCAGTGAGCAAAAATCAAAGTATAACCAGGAATGCTTGCCTTTCCCATATACTCTTTGAAACATGGCTCCTTCCTTCATCTTCAAAGTCTCACTCTGGTAATTTCTTTTAAACCCTATTTCCCTCCTTGGCCTCCCTCCTCTACTTGTGAGGACCCTTAGGAGAAATTATATAGGACCCACCTGGATAAGCCAGAGTCATCTCCTCATTTTGAGTCATTTATAACTACCCCATGAACAACTGATATCCTTCTGCTTTGATACCAAGTATATTCATAGGTCCCAGGAATCACGATATGGATATCRTTGGGGGACCATTATTCTAGGTATCATAGGTAGGCACATAAAAACAGTAAAGCAGGCCAGATATAAGTCCAGGAGGAGATATCCATTTTTATGTGAAAATCTCTTGGTTCTTAAGTGTTAAGGGCTAAATCAAAACTGTCTGCAGCCAAAACAAAAGCTCCTCTCTGGAGGCCATGCTCAGAGATTGTGATCTCTGTTTTCTGCATAGGAAGCCATTCTTACCCTGTGTTTCATTACCACAAAGCAATCATGATGTCTATTTGGGTTTCGTGTTTTGATAAGTCCAAATGAACAAATACTGTTTATGAAACAAAAATTTATTTCCGACCATTTTTTTTTGTGAGAGCCTCAGATGGACACCGGACATCCTGGGCATGCTTGACATTCCTCTACGCAATATAGAGAATGTTAATGATAAAATCAGTGGGGACGGAGCCTTTAGTAATCATCGGACCCCACACTAAGTACTTCCTACCCACTAATGTACTCCATCACAGCAACTCCCTGAGATCAAACTAGCATTTCCTCCATTTGTAGATGAGAAAAAACATGCCTCAATGTGCTGTTTTCCTAGAGTAGCACAGGTAGTGAGTAGCTGAATCCTGGTCTAACCTAGGTCTGAGCACGTAAGCCAGATTTTTTTATTCTGTCAATAGAGTCCTAGTGAAAGGAAATAAAATCACATGGTTTCATGTGTCTAGGCCACCTCCTGGTGGATGAGCACGAAAGCAATGCTTTGACATGCTTAGAACAGTCTTGTGTCTCTGTTGCTTCTTTGGTGACTCCACAGAACTGTGCATGAATCAAATTTGAAACAAGTTGAGCAAAGGCGGARAGATAAATAGACCTTCTTCTATCAGTGAAGAGGCCCAGAGAAGGTATCACTTCAAAGCCACAAAAATGAAGAACTGACTAGGAGTCATATATAAAAATTCTGGTCATCCCAAGAAAACCTTGAAGAGGAACTCTACTTCCTGACAAACTTCCTATGTGATTCAATTTCTAGACTGAAAAAAAAAAATAGTACTTTGTACTTCCTGAGGGGAGAGCTTCTCTTGTTACATGCCATGCTGTATGGGACCCAGAAACTCTGTTATTGATATTTCTCAGGCTGTCTCAGCTTGGAGATAGAGAGATCATTCAGAAGTTAATTGTACTTGCTTTTCTTCCAAACAACATGGGTTCCAAAGGTGAGTTGAGTATAAAATCCCCTGATATCCACTATCTGACTCTGGGCTTACTCTGCCATCCAGAAAAACCTTGTGGGATCCCAAGAGTGTCCTGCTTTCCCATGGAGACTTTCAAGGACTTCAAGAAAAACCAGCTTTGAATCCTGCCCAGCCAATCTCTTCCTAGTCTGGACTGCCTGGGATACAACAAGCAAACAGCTCACCTTGCCTTCTTGAAGAGTCCTGCTGACATCAGGATCATCCAGACAACACCAGGGAAAAGCAATGGCTAAAGGACAGTTTAAGAACACAGATCTACAAAAGCCAGGGCAATATGGAACCATCAGAGCCCAGCTACCCTGCATCAGCAAACCCTGGATATCCTAACACAACCGAAGCACAAGAAGATGATCTAAAACCCAATCTTATAAAGAGGATAAAGACCTTTAAAAAGGTAATTAATAAATCCCTCAGATAAATACAGGGAAATACAATCAAATGGGTGAAAGACATGAACAAAACTCTCCAAGAACTGAAAATAGAAACAGAAGCAATAAAGAAAACATAAACGGAGGCAATCCTGGAGATGGAAAGCCTGGGAAGAGAAAAGGAACAACAGAAACAAGCACCGCAAACAGAATACAAGAACCTGGGTTCTGTTCCCAGCATCCTACATGGTGGTTCATAACCATTGGTAAATAACTTTAGTTACAGACCTTCTAGAAGCAACAGGGATAAGTATGCTATATGCACATGTACTTGTGCAGAATTTTTTTTATAAAAAAAAAGCTGTAAGATGGCTCTGCTGTGCATTTTTAATATCCTCTGTCAGACTATTATCCCTCTTTACTTCACTTCTTGTATATGAGTAAGAAGGCTCAGACTTCTTGTTTCTGTCTTTTCATAGAACCCTTGATTTTCCCCTAGGCCCCTGTCCAATGAGGAAAGAGATTACTTGTGAACATTGGGCAGGTTCCTGGAACATCAGAATGCTCAGCAAAAGAGGAACAGTAACACAACTTTTCAGTAAAGGTTTTTCTCTCACATATATCTTTAAAATCCTAGAACCTACCACAGTATCTACAAATCTGTGCTCAGAAGAACAGAGAACCAAGGAGCGAAGGGGAAACAGAGGGGCACTGTATTGATGGATGTACAGTAAACTCAGAAAAGCAGGACAAGTATAAAGATACTACTTGGATATATAAACAAAATTTTATTAAAGTAAAACAAAAGACCAGTATCTCCAGGACTCAGTGAAGAAAGATTAGCAATACTTCTGAGGAAGCAGCCCTCTTCCCAGAACCTCGGCCTTACCAGGCAGCTCGCAGTTGCTGAGTGATCTGTTGTAGAAGTCTGACCTTGTAGCAGCTCCGCTGCCCAGCTTCAGCCTAGAGCAGTTCTGGATGTCTCCTAGAGAGCAAAATATACCAAGAGCTGGATTACCTCATCAATCTCAAAGTTACACAATACATGGTATGATGGAAAACAAGGGCAACGCTGTGTGGTTAAACATGAACAAAGTCATTCATCACCCTCAGCATCCCCTAGCTAATTCAGCCTGGGCTGGGTGTTAGACTCACTGAATTTAAAACAAAGGTTAGCTACCCAGGGATCTCTGGAAGACAGGTTCAAGGCTTAACGCCTAAGTCTCGAGCAAATTCTGAAGACAAATGACAATACAGGTGGGGAAAAGGAAAGGAGGAGGGAAGAGTGGGGAAGAGGGAAAGATGAGTAAAGAACTGCATCTTTTTTTATTGGATATATTCTTTATTTACATTTCATTTCCCTTTTTCCTGGTTTCCCCGCCCCCCCC
>BDUI01006777.1:67245-79283 GCA_002335545.1 Apodemus speciosus
TTCCCTTTTTCCTGGTTTCCCCGCCCCCCCAATGTCCCATATGTCTTTTTACCTCTCCTCCCCCCCCATCCCCCTATCCACCCCTTCCCACATCCCTGTTTTTGTATTCTCCTACACTGCTGCAATGGGTCTATAATAAGATACCAGGAGCAAGGCATCTACTTTATAAATGGAAGTGTTTACTTCTCCTTATGAATCCAGAGGAGTAGAGTCCATGCTGTTAGATGGCTGCACAGCAGCAGAATCAGGAAACAGGTGGTTAACAGTTTTTAACTGCAAGCCCCAAAGAGAGGGCACACTGGGAATGGCCTGCGGCTCCGTAACCTCAAATCCTGCCCCCACCACCACGTAACATTTCCTCCAGCAAGGCCACATTTGCTTAACCTCCCAAACAGCACCACCAACTGGGGACCAAGTATTCACATGCCTGAGATTATGACAAGCTCATGAAGACAGTCTCATTCAGACCACAACATTAGGCTACAATGTGAACATTTGAACCTGGATGGTACAAATGGCTGTTCCTTCTACTCCTCATAAGACTAGATGACATTCAGAACAAAGTTCATTCCAAAGGAAGAAAATTCCTAGCTTCAGTTTCCCTAATTTGTACTTCTCCATTTTCCCTTCTAACTAAAGGGGCCCTAGTAGCTTCTTCATTTACCATAAAGAATCCTAACTATTCAAAAAGTAAGCTCCTTGAGGGTGGACTCTAGAAAAGCTCAACTCGTAAAAACTCTTTTCTCCGTCTTTAAAAGACTTCCAAACTCTACCTGTTACTATTGGCCCCACGGGGCTCATCTTTCTTTCCTAGGATCCCCAATCTAATGCAGTCTCAAGCACCTTTCCTTCTGTCCTGTCTTGTCATAGTTCATGGTCTCTAGTGCCACTGCACTCCCCAGCAAGTAACAATCTCAACAAGCTTCCCACCAGGAGAACTGGTGGCTCTGTGATGACCAGCTCCATCTCACTGCTCATAGACAAAGGCTTGTGAAGTCTATTTTGTGCAAAGGACATGCTGAAGTGAACAGAAGGTTTCGTATACATGTCCCAAGCCCAGGCAAGTCTATATTGTGTTTGTAATGTCTTACATTCCCAGGTCTTGAAGAGGTCCCATGTTTGACCACTGGACACACCCTTAAACAGCATGAGCCAAAATGACCTCTTATTAGAAAGCTAACCAGGACCTGTTGCATGGGCATGGCTAAGTCATTCTTCCGGCTCAGTGGAAAGGAAACCCTCAATATACAGATGAATCTGTTGCCACTGCCTCCCTTTCCTCCTTTTTTCTTCAATTGAACCCTAGAGGAATAAAATGCCCCATATAGCAAGCATACCATGTTCAGAGATCCCTGATTTAATCACTGTGAACACACAATTTGTTCCAATTATGCTGGGTGACTTCAGTTCCTTCTCTGGGCCTCCATGTGAGGGTATTGGTCTGATCTCTGAAAAGGAGTGTTAGAGAGGCTTATGCAGATGGATGGTTTCAAAATTTATTTTACTTAGTGAGCTTGGTCATACAACCAGACTTGAATTTTTAAAAAAATGTGTGGCTAAATTTTTTGGAAAGCATCAACCTAGCTAGATCCTTCTAGTTCTAACAACCCAGTGGCCTCTACTGTTGTTTTATAGAGGAATTCTACCTTGAGTAATTTTCTTCGTATTTGTAATCTATCAGTGAGGACAAGCAGTCACAAATGAGGATTACTATAACTATGACTGGAGAGGAATTTGGGGGAGAAAAATCAGTGTTCAATATGAAGCACTGCACAATGAACACCATTCCTCTCTAGAAATGATGCTTTCTCTGCTCAATAAAGTTCTACATTGAGTGACCTTGACCTCTGGGAGTCAAATGACCAATGCTACAAACCCAGCACACTGACACCCTGCACCATGGACACAAAAATAATCACAGAGAGAAAAAAATCATAGGCTGCCCATAAATTAGAAATGGGTTCATCTCAAGAAGACAGCTGAGAGGAAAGCAAGGACATGGTCCTCACTAACTACAAGAGACTTGAGGCCTGCAGCCAACCCACAACAGCAGCCCTTCCCTCCATCCATGGTGACAGTCTTCTGGATCTCTGCTCTTAGCTTCACTGAGCCTACTGAGCCACACTGTCTCCCTTTGTTGATTCAAACCCTAGGAAAAAGTCAAAATCCCAGCGATGCTTGGGATTCTTTCGTAATAACATTCCAAAAGCAAAAATAGACAAGCAGGTCTGAAAATAAGGTAAGTTTTAAATTAAGTTTGGCCCATCTTGTAAAGTGTGAAGAGTTTCAGAACCATCCAGAGTTTAAAATAGCATACACTGTTTGCAAAAGTTGACACAAAGTAGATTGAAGACCTAAAATGTAAAAGATAGAACTACACGACTCTCAGAAGAAAACATAAGGGGGGAAATGTCACATTGGATTTGGCAAAGTGTTCTTGGCTATGGCACCAGAACCATAGGCAACCCAAGTAAAAGTAGATAACCTGGACTCCATCCAAAGTCAAAACTTTTGTTCATAAGCATACATTATCTATAGAATAAATAGGCATACTACTCTGAAAGAAAATAGCCACAAATCATAAATGTGATGGGAGGTGAATGTCTAGAATATAAACACTGAAAAGAACAAGACAATTATAAACTAGACAAAGCTTGACAGACACTCCTCCAGAAATACATACATGGATGATGCACACATGAGATTCAGTAGCACTAATTATTAGAGAAATACCAAAAATAA
Source organism: Apodemus speciosus (assembly GCA_002335545.1). Classification (NCBI taxonomy): domain Eukaryota; kingdom Metazoa; phylum Chordata; class Mammalia; order Rodentia; family Muridae; genus Apodemus; species Apodemus speciosus. Next base: position 69,988 of record BDUI01006777.1, read on the forward strand.
CAAAAATAAGATCCTGCTTCACCTTCCATAGGATGGGTAGTTCCCAAGATATACTGTTGGCAACAATCTAGAGAAAGGGAAATCTTTATTCATTAAGTTAAGAAATGGCACATACACTCTGTGAATGGCAAAAAAAAAAAAAAGAAAGAAACTACTTCAGATGGAATCTCACAATTCGACCTCCCACTGTAGCTCTGAAAGTAGGGATTCCAGCATGTACACTCCAGTGTTCCCAGCAGTGTTCCTCAAAAGAAAAACACAGTGAACTGCTAAGGGTATGGCTCTGGTGGTAGACAACTTGCCCAGCATGTGGGACACTGCAATCCCAGAACCACAAAAAAAAAAGTCAAAGCAGAAGAAGAATCAAGTCAAACAAGTATCATGTATATAGACGACAGAATACTGTCCAAACTTGAAAAGGAATGGCATTCCATGTGTGGTGGCAAATCCCTCTACACCCAACACTTGTAGTCAGAGATGGTAGGATGACCACAAGTACAAGGTCAACCTARAGAGACTCTAACAATGGTAGAGGGACACTCTGACTGGCAACGTGCAACATCATTCATCTTGAAATCATGACACTAAGGGAAATAAACCAGAAACAAAAGAAAAGGTGTCGTATGCAGTACCTAGAATAGTCAGACTCTCAGCAGAAGAGCAGAATACTTTGACCTGGACAGGGAGAAGGAATGAACTTTTAGTGGGCACTGAGCTTCAATTGGGGATAATGAAAAGTTGTAATGATAATGGTGGTGATGGGTGCACAAGGCACAAGGTACTTGATGTCACTGACTTGTCATCTAAGATGTTTATGATGGTACATTTCAAGTTATTTATATTTTACCACAATAAAAATGCAATTACATAGGGAAAGAACACACACAGTGGGGATGGCACAGCATGGAGTGTCTGGTACCCATCGAAGAGTTTCCATGAAGATCAGGTAGGTGATGGATGCAGGGAAGCTCACCATAAGGAGAAGTGGCCATAAGGGGGGAGGTTGTTGATGTACTGGGTGGTTGACCAAATAAGAAAACATCAACAAGGAAACAATGAAAGTTTGATTTCTCACTGGGACAGGAAGAATGTATAAACATTAAAGRTGGAAATGAGCTCTGTGTTGTAAGATTTTAACTGGAGGCATCAGTGTGAACTCGTGGTTTGTGCCTAATGCACAGGCAGATAATGTAAATGCTACTGAAAACATAGATTGCATATAAGAGGAACTATATGTGTTTCTGAGAATAGACATATAGGTATGATGTGTATCATGTATTCTGTCCCCTGAGACCAACAATGCCATACTATCAGAGCCAACAACTCATTTTTAATATCTTGTCACTTTTCGTTACTTTTTTGTTAAAAAGAACCAGAGTGCCTTACAAAATTGGTTGATTCCAGTATTGGAACAAGAAAAATACAAGGTGAATCTGGAAAAATATTTGTTATCCCAAAAAGTAAGGAACTAATCAAAGACCTGTTGGAGGATGCACATGCCAATGTGGGAGAATCTGAGCACTAAAGATGCTGCTAGGGACAGAGCACACTCATGAAATGAAAAGGGAACATATGAATCTACTTGATATAAGCAGAGCTGGCTATAGGGAGATACAGAAATAAAAGAAAGAATGAGATCTTTGTACGACTCCAAAGTACCACTCCATCAGATGCTTATTAACTCCAAAGACAATGAGAAATTTTGCTATAGAGAACACCACAGTGGCCAAGTGGATGAAGGGAGTAACACCCTTGGCTGCAGGACATATTGAAACTACATGTCATTTCTCAAGATGCCCAGGCCATGCAGCACCATTTTTATGACATGTATGCTAGAAAATTATAACTTTGAAAGAAGGCTGCTCACTGCCTTACTCTCTACCTCATGATCAGCCCACGTCCTTATGCAACCAGACCCACCTGCCTAGGAATGACACCGCCCAGAGTAGGCTGAGCATTTCTACTCAGTCACCAATCAAGACAGTTTCTAACAGACATAGTCACAAGCCATTCTGATCCAGGCAATTCTTCAATTGAAGTTTCCTCTTCTCAGATGGTGCTAGGCTGTGACAAGTTGACAACAGAAACTAACCAAAACAATAATAGTGGAATCACATGCGACAGTTTCCTTTATGAAGTAAATCTCAAACATTCTCAAAGTGGCATGCATTTTTTTTGTCTTATTTTCGTGTCTTTTTTTCTGTTCTGGCTTTCTGTTATTTTCTTGCTTTTTGGTAGTCTGCCATCTCACAATTCGATAGTCTGTTCTATTTCCATTGGGTATATTTCTCATCTTTTAAATCCATATGCCACTTCTTATAATTTCTTTCTCAGCTGCATGCTCCGTTTTAGCTTATTACCTAGCTCCATTTCCACTTGATTAATGCTGCCTTCAACCACTTGTTTTATGCCATAATTTTGTGAGTTCTTTTGTTTATTTAGTTACTTCAATGAACACTTTTAATAAAAATTTCTTCGATTTTAAGGTTGTTTCTTCCTCAAGTCTACCTGTTCTTTTTTCATAATTCCCTGTTCTTACTTATTTGTTTCTCTACTTTCTCATTATGAATATTGAAATGAAGTTATTTGAAAGCCCTTCTTAGACTTGGTCATTTGGTTATAAATTTCACTATCTCATGTATCTCTTGCCCAGATTTTTTCTCTAACTTTTATATAATTCTATTATCAGTATAAGTTGGCTTCTATGCTTCCCAGACCCTAGCTCCTCCCCATATGCACCTGATTCAAGAGATTTACCTAATGCTTGAAGACCTACCCCTAACTCAGAACTCTCCGAGGCCTCTGTGAGAACCCAATACTAAATAATGACAGCTCATACATGGGAATTATCAAACTCATTGGCTATGAAATTCCCAACTGCAGTATAAACAGTCTTACACTGTAGTGTTTTGAATGAAAGTAATTCCCATGGGCTCATAGGAAATGGCACTATTAGGAGTTGTGGCCTTTTTTGGAGTAGATGTGGCCTTGTTAGTGTAGGTGTGCCCTTGTTGAAGGAAGTGTGTCTTGGGGGCAGGTGGGATTTGAGGTGTCAGGTGATCAAGCCAGTCTCTCTCTCCCCTCTGTCTCTCTCTGTCTCTCTGTCTCGGGCTCTCTGTCTCTGTCTATGTCTCTCTGTCTCTGTCTTTCTGTCTTTTTAATGACTCAGGGTCTCTTTCTCTGTGTCTCTGTGTCTCTGTGTCTCTTTGTCTCTCTGTTTCTGTCTCTCTCTTCCTCTGTCTCTCTGTCTCTCTCTCCTCCTGCTGCCTGCTGATCCAGATGTAGAATTCTTGTCTCCTTCTCCAGTATCATGTTTGTCTGCATTCTACCATGCTTCTTGTCATGATGAAAATGAACTAAACCTCCTTACTTATAAGCCAGCCCCAATTAAATGCTTTCCTTTATAAGAGTTACAGTGGTCATGGTGTCTCTTCACAGCAATAGAAAACCTAAGACATATAGTAAAGTTCTCTATCCATCTCCTGGCTATGGAAAGGCATTAGGGCCTTTTCTTATACCTCTTTCTAAATGATGAGTTTCATAAAGTATGCCTGCTAGGCCTTCCCTTATTGCCTGAAACTGTGCTTTGAAAAATGAAAAAGCCAGAATTAGAGAAGATGGCCCCCACTCTGCCCAAGCCACCACAGTGTTTTACACACACACACACACACACACACACACACACACACACACACNACACACACACACACACACACACACACACACACGCACACGCACACACACACATACATCATACACACACACACACACACACATCACACCACACAGCATACATGGGTGCAAGTACAATTGTGGATCTGAGCTCCATCCTGACCACTGACTGGGCTCTGGGACACAGTCATCTTCCTGTCCTAGTTCCCACCCACCAGAAGTTAGAAACTGTGTAATAGGCCCTGGATTCACAGTTTAGATACTTCATCTGGCCACTGGCCACAGCTCTAGAAGGTAGAAGCTTTTTATAGCTATTCTTTACACCAAGAAGATGAAATAAAGAAGCAGAGGCATTAAAGAGGGCCACACAGCCCAACCCTAGACTYAGCCCACGCCCAGTGTCATTCAAGAAAGTCACATAGCCCAACCCAGGCCAGTGATTTCTTTTTGTCATTGTTTCCTTCACCCACACGGCCCTTTCCTTTGGAACTCCACCCTTTCTACAAGCACATCTTTAACTTTCTTTGGAGGTACTCTGATGAGCCCTTCAGGAAATGACTTCTCAAATTTCTGAGTATCAGCCACCGGGAATATGCAACATTTATTAAATTAGCAAATGGCCAACTGAATAAAAGCTACATTAGATTGTAATCAGCCTTCAGCTCTTCCTAATGAAGTTTCACATCCTTTCTTACAGAAGCAGTACAGGGTGAGAGGTGACTAGACTCCTTTGCATCATTCCCAGGAAGAGCCACTTAATGCAATGAAGTCCCAGACCTGTCAGAGGACTTCTATGAGCTGGGCTTCCTGGAAAGAGTTCTTAAAGTTCCATTTGCATTAAAATGACCTCCACTCTAACTCTCAAGGCCACTTGCCTAGCACAGACCAGGGAGACCAGGATCCATTCCAGCAGGAAGAAATCAGAATGAATTTGTCTGCTGTTATACTTCCTTCTGAGTCCCTTTCGAGGAGAGGATGAAGCTGCTTCATAAATGAGGCTGTTGCCAAGTTTAAGTCTGCACACTGTCATCTCAACCCTGTGCACATTATCTAAGAGTCCTGGAAGGCACAGCTCAGAGACTCTGTGTCTCTGCTTTCCCAGCCTAAAGTTGAATCCCCTTGAACTGAGTCTGAATTGTAGGCCAGAATCATCTCACATGTTTTCTTTTAAGTATAATTACAATAACCAAATAACCTTCAAATATTTCTCACTTCTTATCCAGTTATCTAACTTCACTGCTGGTCTTACTCTTTATATATGAGTCAGAGTGTAGGTTATATTGCAACTCTATTGCTCTCTTTGTGTCATTAGTAAGTTCAGGACTGGTCCATATGTGATCAGAAGTCACCCTATTCCTGAGCTGGCTCTTTAGAGGCAGGTAAAGTATCCATAGATCCTTAGAATGATCAAGTCACTCTTTGGCCAGCCTTCAGCCTTTATTATTGCTACTTTGTATGAAATGAATGTCTGCTCTGAGTTCATGTGAACATTCCCTTCTGCCAGATCCTCTGGTTAAAAATCCTTGAGTATCCTTGAGTAATTAAAGCTTCTCCTCTGGGCAATTATGAATGGGATTTATAAAGGACTGGAAGAAAATGAAAATCCACACACAACTATATCTACACTGGCCAACAAGAGTGTGTTCTCATGTTTGAGGTAGTACCATATGAAATCATCGAAGAATTATTAGTGGAAGACATGTCTGTGCCCATCTTACTTACTGGAGACAGGGCAAGCAGTCAGGGTGGAACTGGGTTCAAGCACACGGTCACAGAYATCTTTGCCTTCTGATGTTCCCCCCTACTATTAATTAATGCAAAAGAGTCCCACACACTCCTCTACTTAACCCACAAAGAATCAGCAAGAGTCTGCTGAACAGCTCCTCTTTGCAAAACTGTCGATTACATTATTTAAGATACTCAATTCTGCTAGAGAAAACCCAGAAACATAAACAAGAAGTAAAACTAAGTACAAATGCAAATAGCTCATGAGACAGGAACAGAATTCATTAGCTGTGTTACATGTATAATTAAAGTAGCAACTTCTGGAGAGCTGTTAACACAGCTCAAATAGATGAGCATGTGTGTGCTGAACATGCAAAGCAATGGGAAAATCAACAGGTACCAAATATTCACAATTCACAAAATATGCATGAGGCACCTGAGTCTCCAAATAATCATAGTCCATACACATAAGACACAGGTTATTTATAAGACCTTAAAGCAGTTACCCGCTGCCAATACCCAGTCTGGTTCAATGAGTCCCAAATGAAACCCACAGTCCCTCCTCAGGGTTATGATGAGTTACAACCATGGGCCAGCTCTGACCTCCTGCTGTATCTCTCAGATTGTACTGGGCCCAGGCACCTTTCTTGACCAGCTCCTTTTCTAACCTCAACTCTAATCTTTGTAAGTTCTACATTGTCAGGAAAGGTCTGATGTCACAGAGATGGAAAGGCATAGGAGGCTGTACACAAACAGGGGTCAGAGTTTATGGTCTTCCTCCCATAAATGCATTCTCTGCTTCTCCCTTCCACTTGCATCAACCAGTGTGTTTGTACACTAAAGCATGTTTTGCAAGCTTCGTGACAAGGTCTTTAAGCCTTTCTGTTAAGTGGGCTTTATGTTAGCTGGCATCGGTGTTAGTGTTGTCTCCAGATAATTTCCTCTGGGGCACCTTTAGATACATGTTTCGCCTTACAGGATGCCCTTGACATTCTGATACACATAAACAAGCAATATGTTTGGAGTTAGGCCTCCTGGATTTCAAAACTGCCTCCACATCTGCCCTCTTAAAACTTTCATCCTCTTTAGATCTGTCAGTCTGGAGTAGTAATCCCCCTCTCACAGGGTTATTAAGATTAAATGATGACATTTGTAAAAACATTTTGTAAAGCCACTAAAGCTGAATGGCTTTTTCTACGACATGCTGATAAAATGTTTCTTGATTTATATTTTGGCATTGGTGAAGATGTTAATCCAGGGTAGGCTTATCCTGATATGGACATTTGAAAGTCCCAAGACATTAGCAGAAGTGGAGGAAGTGTCTCCAGTCCTCAGAGAGACCCCGGAAGGGCTGCTCGGATGAGTGAATCAAGGGTGCATGCTGAGTATTCACAAGCCACCAATCTGTAGAGTTGCCTTTTCGGAAGCCCTTCCATTTGAGGATAAGAAGAGGAGCACAGAGGCTGCTCCCCTCCTCATGGCTAGGACTCAAATCATCTCTCCAACACCACGACCATCCTCTGAGCACCAGCTCTACTCCAGTCTCTCAAGTCCAAGTGCTACTGGCATTAGCTTGGGAACAAAGAGGTTAACAGCACAGATCCCTGGACTAGAAAAACCATGACACAGAATAAAGGTCAGCAGGAGCTTCCTGTCTTGCTCTGTCACTGTGTTCCCTTGGGTAAGTTATCAATAACCCTCTGTAAAACGGGTTTAATAGGGATATCCACTATGCAGAGTTATTCAGGTTAGGCAGATTAAGAGAGGCTTGGAATGGTGGTCATGGCTTTAATCCCAGCATGTAGGAGGCAGAGACTGGCAGATCTCTGTGACTTCAAAATCAGCCCAGTCTACTCAACGAGTCCCAAATCAGCCAGGATTACATGGTGAGATCTTGCCTCAAAAAGAAAAAAATGCCTACAGCAATGTCCAGCATTAAGAGTGCACTCAGAGCTCCTTGCCACCATTTTGACTATGAGTACATGAGAGTACATGTGTGTTCTCTGTCTCTGTCTGTCTCTGTCTTTTTCCCTCTCTCTGTCTCTCACAGGTGTCATCAGTTTTGAGGTGTCATCCACATAGTTTCTTGAGACAGGCTTTCTCTCTAGAACAATTAGGCTAGTCTGTCTGGCCAGTAAGCCCTGGAGATCTGCCTGTCTCCACCTCCCCAGTACTAGTACTCAAATGTAGACTACCACTCTTTTTAAACTTGAACTCTGGAAGTCAAACTTTGCTCATTATGCTTGTGCGGCAAACACTTCACAGACAACCATGTCTATATCCCTGCTATTAACCTTTCTACAGCGACAAGAAAAAGTAGGTGACAAAAGAGTTTATTCCTTAAGTCATAAGGGATATACAATAAAATGTGCACACCTTCACAGTCTGAGGAGCACACCTTTACAGTCTGAGGAGCACCACCCAGAGACCATATTCCAGCCATCATCTCCACAAGCCCACTGTAGGAAGCCGTTCTTACATCCGCCATTACAACATGGCGCTGGCTTCCCACAGGCACCACGTGCTGGTGGTTTCCCATGCCTCGGTCTCCGCCTCTCCCATGACGTCATGTAGAGAGCCACCTTACATCCGGCATCACAACATGGTGCCGATAGCGCCCGCGGGCACCATGTGCTGGGCAATTTCCCATGCCTCGGTCTCCGCCTCTCCCGTGGCGTCATTTGGCCCCATGAACTGCAGCCAACCAGGAGGTGACACGTCTTAGGCAGACCGTGATTGTATTTAAGGGCGGGATTTTGCGTGGTTTGGGGTCTCCGTCAGTCTCCAGGAGTCTCCGTCAGTCTCCAGGAGTCTCAGTCAGTCTCCAGGAGTCTCCGGCTCTGTAAGCTTTCCCTCTCCCTCTCAAGAGGATTAAAGCTTTGTTACTGCAGAAGGATCCTAATGTGTGCCACGTGTGGGCGGGAAGATAGCGCGCGTCACCGTTCTGATTCATGGTCTGGTTTTATGACCTCTAGTTCTAAACTCAGCATATCGTTTCTAAAGCAGTTACACCATGTGACACAGGCTAGATCACAGGTGTTTCCACTGGATAGACTCAGAAGCAGGGTGTAACTGCCTGCAGCTATGGGAACCAAGATCACCTGGAAGGAAAGCTGGGGCTGAAATAGAACAGTTGGGAGGTGAGAGAAATAACGAGCCAAGACAATGTATTTCTGATCAAGGTTCAATGTTTAATGGGGAGCTCCAAATTTAAAGGTGGTGGAAAACCCTTCCACCAAAAGGCTGGGAACTCATCCAGAAAAACCGGTTTGTTTGCTTAGCAGGTGGCTGGCTCCTCTCAGGAAACTGCAGGTCCTTGAAGAGCAATGGACTTCACCTTGGTCTGAGAGCTCCACCCTAGATGGGCAGTCATGGCTAGCTCCTCTCCCTAGGCCCTCAGCAGCTGACTGAGTCAGGCAGGACCAGAGCAAGCATGGAAGCTACAGCAGGGTTGGGAGAGGCCTGCTAGGAGCAGGTGTGATCAATAATTGATTTGATGACTAGGACTTTGAGTGGTGCAGATGTAGCATGTAGACCCAAATCCCAGCACCCTTCATCACACCAGGCAGCCTTAGGCAACTGACCCAGGGCAGCCTAATAATTTTAACACATTTCACGTGCACAGTTTGATTCACCTCCCAAATAAATTAATTATGGAGACTTTAAAGGATTTTCAGAGGGAATCTCATTACTAGCTTCGAATTCTGCAGTTCCAATCAATATTTCTTTCATTTTTACATAGCAACTAGGAGAGAAAAGGAGGTTTAACAACCAAAAAAAAAATCTTTCTATTTCTTGTTTCATCAACTGCAGCCTTGGCTTTTAACAAATACTCAAGCACATTCAAACTCTCACTCCTTGAACATAACTAACCTCTTTGTGAAACGCCTTTTTTTTTT